>JAAGNO010001472.1:91891-122843 GCA_033439905.1 Ceryle rudis | reverse complement strand
CACTAACCACAGATGTACAGCAATGGCATCAGTAGCTTCTAAAGAAACAAGTATTTTAAGTTGGGGGGGAATCAGGCCCCATAGGCAATTTTGCCACCAGTTGATACCAGTCTTTCCTCTTTCTCTACCCATTTACCTATTCTTCTAGATGTATCAAAGCTGTTTTAAGGAAATGGGAGTGATATCACTCCCATAAGCTCAGAAAGGAGAAGTGTAGTATGATCCATTTCAGAATCAGATAGAAAAACTGTAAAGCCACTGTACAGAGCATCAGAGAAATACCATCCAGAGCACTATGTTCCATTTTACACACCACTGCTCTGTAAAGATCCAGTCAGACTGGGACAGATTCATGAATGGATCATTAGTAGCTTATTTCTACATAAAATAGTTAAGAGGGAGTCACACTTTAAAATTTCACATCAACCAGAAAGAATTCAACTTATGAGAAGTCCTGAAGCTTCTGTGATGAAAATCAGCAATGCTGGAATCAGCAGTCATTCTGAAAACTGAACTTTCCAAAAGAAAGCAATGCAGTGTATTTTCAAGCAGCTTCACAGCTTTTGGCAGTTACATCTACAGCTAAGACGTCTGTACATGATTTTATCAATTATTAACATAGAAAATCAACAATCCTCTTTGAGAGTGATTTCTAGGCTTTTATTTCAAATGGCCTGACTGATATCTTAGCATTTTGTTGCCTCAGGGCTCATAAAACCTCTCAACTTTTTCATCATCAGCTTCTCAATGACTATAAATCTCTATTTCTGTGTATACTAAACCCAAGGTATACTACTCAAATTTAAGAATGTTTTAGGGAACATTTAGGGACAGTTTTTATTGATGTGAGTCTGACTTTAGTTTCATCAACTTCATTGCAGAATTCCCTGTTTACCTCTTGGGGAATTAGATTATAGCTTGGGAGCAATGTTTTATTCAGAAGACAATATCTGCAAAATAAGGTTTTATTTCACATGGGTAATATAGACGTAGATGTTCTGCTTGCTTTATTGTGCCATGCTTTCAAATGCAATGGACAGATACTACAAGTGAACGTGAGAAACTGTACCAATCATAATCTCATGTTGGAGCAACATAGGAACCTTCAGACCAAGATGGTTTCAGCTGTAACTGGCAACTCCATGATAACTTAAGACAACATGGAGCTCCTTATTCACTTAGTAAATCTACTTCCAACAAAAATGGAACAAAAATTGCTTTACAACTGCTACAATTTACAATACTATTTGGAAAATACCCTATCTGATTTGCATGCCCTTAACAATTTTAAGATTAGCATCTTGCCTAGTTGCATGGTGATAACAATGTCAAGGCAGGACCCAGAATAGCCTTCATCTAAACATACTGTTATGAAGAAGAATTTTCTCAGAAGCACTGGACCTGGGGATTACATTATTAAAAAAGTAATTCCGAATTACTTGACTCAATGCCTTTTTTTTTAAAGTTTCTTTTCTAAGTATATCCGTTCCAGGTACAGTGCTAATATGGAAAATTACAGAATACCGTTCATATGACTATACAGAAATCTCAATTACATGGCAAGGAGAGAGAGAGTTGTTTGATTTTTCTGCAATACAGCTGTGACTGCTTCTTCAAATGCTCACAGCTCTGGACTCTGCATATCAGAAGGTGGTTTCATCACTCAGTGATTACCTTATTTTATTGCATCCTCATTCATATCTGTCTTCTCACTGATTCTTACTCCTGGAATCATTTCCTTCACACTCTGTATTTAATCACCCTCAATTTAACACTTCATTGACCTTCATGCAAAGTCAGAAGCATATTACTCTTGAAAAAGAGTGAGAAAGGCCATACTAATTTACTGCACCTTTCTCTAAAATACATTTGATCAGATCTTCAATATATTATACCAGCTGTAGCCTAGTGGAGTAATGCTGATTTACATCACATGAGTAACAGTTCTCTTCTGTTGTGAATAGAATTTTTGTAAAGATAACATCTGGGAAAAATTCTTTTAAAGACAGAAAGAAAAATACTACTACTTCTCCTTTGCTTGTTTTTTTTAGCTGCTTCACTGAATTTGGCACCTACCAATCCACCCCTTTTGTTTGCATGTGCCAATCATTTTCACTTCCTAACTCTGAGGTCCTGCACAAAGTGATAACACTTTGTTAAGCATAATGCAACATGAATATATTTTAATTCGACACTAATAATTATTGTATAAACTTGTTAATACACATAAAACATCACGATATTACTATTTCAGGAGAAAATACAAAACTCCTTGGGTAAAAAGGACTTATATCCAAGGTAATTTTGCAGTCACCTCAAAATATTTCTCTGGATGTTGGAAGATTAGGGGAGACACTGCTGCAGAATCAGCATTCAGCACAGTCATGCATATTTCAACATAAATTCTTGAAAAGTTTTAGGGGGACAAAGGAGAGGGGCAAGAAGGATCATCTCCACAGAACTACGCATTCTATGAGCGCAACTCACAGGAGCACAAGATTTTAAAATCCCTGCTGTAGATTTTAAAATGGATCAGTAAGATCCCTATAGCATTTTCACAAGATATTTTGCATGCTTTCTCTGGAAGCAACACATCTGAGCAAAATGCCCATCATGACAGGGCAATGATTTAATGTGATTTAACCTTCACCTTTAAATATCTGAGTGAAATACACAGGCATTTAGCTGGCATAATAGCAAGTTGTGTGTTTGTTATTGATTAACACACTTATTAAAGGTCAACTAGTGTTTTAAGCACTTTGCAAATACAGTGTGTATTCTAATTATCCTGAAGGACTTGTAATTATATTGTTAAATGTCAATTAAATGCAAAAACATTTCTTACCAGTCCGACACTGTATGTTACAAAGTGTACAACTTGATGTTTTATTGTTCGTGTAATTTTCAGACAATTACTTGGCAATTAGATTGACCTCTCATCTCAAACTGCAATACACCATGTTCAATTATGGTTCAGCTTAAAACCAATAAATAACAATCTATCAAACCTGTACTTCACATATGAGACCTCATGGGAGAGAAACAACGTTTTCATAGCGCAGAAAGGTTTTTGACAGTGGCTTGAACCAAGTAGTTTGAAGACAGTGCTACTTATTCTCACAAGCCATTAGATAGCCCTCCATTACCTTGCCCTGTACATCTTGAGTGTTCCTTTTGTGTCCTCTCCTTTGATGCACATTGTCACCCCAAAGCTGGGTAAGCTCATTGCCACCAAACAAAATGAATGGTCAGCTAAGCAGTATCAGCATTGCTTTCTGCCTCTACACTGATGTCCACCTTCAAGGCCTTGATGTGACTTAAATGACAGATATTTGTAGATCAGTAAAAGTCTAGGAAAGGAGCTACTGAGCCAATGATACTCTCTATTGATTAGCTGCTAATTGTCAGCTCCTTGAGACCTGACTGTAAACTTACCCAGTTAAAGGTCAAGCACAATTTCCTTCCAAATAGCATTAGCAATAAAAACAGTAACAAAATTGGGGCAGTTTGCAGTATATTGTTTCATTATAACTCCCTTGGGATCAGAAATGTCAATGGCAAAAGGGAAGCGGAGGCATGCTAATGAGAGCTTTAGCTTTGTTTAGCGTGCCAAGGGGATATTCTGTTATAACATTCTGGTTCTCTGTTCAATTTTTCTCCAAGGGGCTGTGCCCATCAGTGTCACTTGACAGTTATCAGTCTCACAGTTTACACTGGAAACAACTGCCCTTCTGCTCTAAATTAGCACTAAGCTGGGCTAAAGTTTTGAAATTTTATTCATCTTGGTTAAGATGATAAAACTCAGTCTGTCTTCTTATCTGAGGGAGGTGGGATGCTTTTCAGAAGGCCCTTGGGTGCTGGTTTGATTTAATTTTTTGTTTGTTTGTTTTATATATGCCTGAACATTTTTTATATCTGTTTCATCCTATATAGTATTATAAATGATTTCATAAGAACTCCTTAATATTTTGTAAAGTCTTTGAAGATTAGGAAGTCTACAGAAATCCTCAGATCTCCTCATTGCCTCCTCTTTTCTTTGACACAGCAAGCCCAAGCTTTTATTTCTTCTTACTTTCAAAATTTCTCCTCATAGATGTATTTCTGCTCCTGTTTCTGTTTGCATTGCACACACTCCTCATGCTCTGCCTTATTCCCTCCCCCTGCCCTTTGAATCTCTAGTGCTTTTCAGAGGGGCCCTTAAGTGATGTCTTTTGAAGTCAGTCTCAGAGATCAATTTTGGGAGGTACTTATCACTTCTTTGCATAACTTCTTTTGAGACTGAACTAGCAAAATATTCTGGACATCTCTCACAAGCAGGTCCTCAGAGACTGTTTCAGCAGGCACTGGTTAAATGGGAGCAAGTCCTGGGTTAACTGGGGCACAGCTCTAGGTTCTACCTCCAGAAAGGGCCTCTTATTCTAAACTTAGTAAACTGTTGCCAGGCAGACTACTCAAAACGTTTTAAGTCAGGTTTCTATATAAAAGAGTTTGGTTTTTTTTTTTGTTTGTTTGCTTTTGTATTGCTGACATGCATTGTTTTTAGTTTGAGGAGTACCATGAACTTCAGAATCTTATATTCTAGATTACAGCTTTCATGGTTATGGACACAAACATACTTAAATGGAAGAAAGATAATTAGAGATACAGCTAGAAAAATAGAAAGTCAAGGCTTTCGTATAATTACTTGACCTGGAGGGCAAAATCTGGCAACATTATTCATGATTTCCTTTTCTTCTCTCTTCTGCCTGCTCCCTCCTCCTCTCATCAGATAAATCATCTCTTACAGGCACTGGCCTTCATGGACATGCGTTTCTGCTGCCCTCAAGAAGATGAAGATCCAGCACGTTAGTATCTTCACAGTGAAACATTCAGTTGAACTATGCAGTAAATCTGGAGGGAAGTTAGTGCTACTGAGTTAGACTCTCAGTTTGGAATAGCTTCTCTCCTCCTCTGTACCCTGAAACAATTCTGCAAAATAAGATATGTCCTCAGAACCCCAACCCTTCCTGTCGTGCCCCTAAATCAAAGCATTGCACACTTACTCTCATTTCCTGCATGCTATAAACAACCCCCCCCTAACTTTGCTTGTACTGGATAGAATAATAGATGTGTTCTATTCCTCAGGTAATGACTGAAATCCTCTTTTCATGAAAATATGGATATTCAACAGTCCACAAACTCCTGCCCAAAACAGAACAAAATTCCACAAATATATTCAGAGGCACACAGAAAAGTGTTACCTAAAATATTTTAGGCATTTCCAGTAGATGTGGACATGAAACGTGTTTATTTTTTAAACTTCACAGTTTGTGCAACAGACTTGCTTGTCGCACCACCCTGGCAGTCTGCATCTAATAACCCGATACGAGTTGATTAAGTAAGTGGAAAGAATTGCTATTACATTTTAGCAGGCAGAGTTAAGGCGATGTGCATGTTATTTTCCACAGCAGGCTTATATCTGAGTTATCCAACTGTTGCAGAAAGCTAAATTAACACGTGCTGCAATGGCTGATGAATCTATGCCATGCCTACATGCATGTTCTTCATTTTCCACTGTGTATTTCCACTGTGGCAGGCTTCAATCTCAATATTATTTCAGCTAAAATCTATGACTAGGTGTTTGTTTTCACTACTGTTAACAAAGATTGATGGTTGATACTGCTCAGCCATTCATAAGCGCGTCTCTGCTATGATTGGTTTCTGACCAAAATTAAGACTGAAAGAGTAATCTACCATTCTTTCAAGCACTGTGTTGGCCGGTCACAGACAATAAAACCAACAAACCATCAAAAAGCATATATTTTCTGCTCTTGCTCTCAGATTCCTGAGATTTCAGCACAGAAACAGAACCGTTGTAATTACTGTAATTGCCGTTGTATTGCATGTAGCAAACTATGCATTGCATTTCATCAGAATGGTAAAACCACATATGGGAATTGGAGCGCAAGTGAAGAAAATGAGTGAAGATAGGGTGTAAACGTCACCTGTTTGCTCACTCCCAAAAAATTTGACAAAAGCTGAAATATACTTTGTCTCAGCTCCCATGGTTTAAACAGTGGCAAGGAAAAAGCAATGGAAGGTACTGCTCTCTCAAAATAATTGATTTCTTTTTCTGCCATTGCTGCTTCCAGGTCCAAAACTTTTCAGGAAGTCTTGGAATTGACTCAGAAAGTGTGCTGGTAAGCATGTACACGTGAGTTATGCCGCCTGATTTGCTCATGAGCTGCTTTTCTTTTTAGGGATTCTATTACTTTTCTGAAAGTATTTGCAGTTTGTACTGAGACTAATTGATCTTGCACTGAGGTTATTGAGCAGTGTGAATCATGCTGGGTTTATTTACTCTGAATTATATATAAATATATATTTTGTAAGTATTTGAGGCTGTATACTGAACCACATATTAGATATTCTTTTTAAAAACTCCCTTGTTTCTACTAACATCTATCCCCATTCTTTTCAAGGAAGAAAAATTAAAACAAACTCCAGTCATCTACCCCCTTTATACTATCATTCAGTGGTGTTACCTTACCTGTCAAAACTACTCCATCAAAGTGTTTATTTCCGCTCCAATAGGAAGAAATAAACTACATATATAGCCAAAGCCTTAGAGACTTGTTTCATTCCAGCTGAAACTGCACTGACACAATGGAAACACGTGGTGCCTTTGACACCAGTGGGAATTCACAGGACAGTGAGGTGATCAACACCGTCTCAACCAGGATGTTACCCTTCCACCTGTCACCTTTATCAGGTTGTACCTGGCTGTGCACCACTGAACACTTTGGCAGTACTTTCATTCATGAGATGTGAAATTCGGCCAAATAGTTAATAATTTGTGAGAAGTCTAGTGGCAAGTCTCAGACATTTCAAATGAACTTATTTTTCTGTGTTTAAATGCAAGTCCGTTCTTACTGCCTGGATAGGACAGGGACACTTTCATGAACCTAGGGTCTGTTTCAAACACACAGAAGTAAGTGCCAAATTTCTCACTGACATTGATGGGGCTCATAAGCAGCAGGTACATGATGGGAATACTTTTGTTAAGCAGAGTTAGGTAGCATTTTATTGCTAGAGACAAATACAGAAAAGTAGGGACACTCTGCCTAGAGGAGAGTGTATTTTTTTTCGAGTGATAGTCACTAATGTATAATCCCTCAGTAACAAAGATTTTAAAATTGCCACATCAAAAAAATGTTTCACTGTAGAAATTTAAATACTGTAATTCTGAGAGACCAAACTGGAAAACATGCACAGAATGAAAAGTTAAAAATGCAACCAAAAAGTTTCAAAAACCCCAACCAAACAAACTTCCTTAACACTAAAGTATTTGCAGTGGAAAAGAGAAATGCACTTTATTGATTCCAACCTCCTGTCCAAGGTCAAGGAGGAGGAAAAAAAAAAGCATAAACAGAAAACTTTGTGTAAAATAGCCTGAAACTCTCTGCTTACATTGCAGACTTACCCTCAGGAGGAATTGGATTTCTACAACTAATGCAGGCCTCGTAGAAGAGTTGTTACTCCTTTTACTACTCAAATATAGGCTAAACCCCCCATAGTCCAAGCCTATTCCATCAGCTGCCTGAGAACTATCAAAAAGCAACTCGTTCATACAATGTTGTTATTAGCTACCACCTATCAAAACATCACTGAAAACTGATTCTACAATTTATTTTAGTTCCCTTATGAAGTTTGGTGTCTTCGTCTACAGAATGTGTTTATATTCAAGAGGTGTTATCAGTAAAAAACTGACACATACCCCAAAATGCAACACCCTCAGACGATACCCATTCCAAACGCTGTGCTACAAGAACAGTTTAAAGCTTTATCCTGCTTCATTGTCTTGCAACAGTTTTACTTAGTCATTTTCCATCACAGCAGGCCAATTTTCTAGCCTCTCTTGGCTGTCACCACAACCAAGTAATTACTCATGAATTTTCAGGCCTCTAAATGTGCAGTTCTCTACCACGTTCTGCATATTTCTTAAAATCATGTCATTCAAATTCTTGCACCACTACTGTTCTGGTGGAATATTTATTAAGCAGATGGGGCTTACAGTTTAGACTTTTAATTGCTGGAAGTCATCAGGTTCATTGCAATTTAATTTCATTTTTTTGCCATGATTTTTTAATTGGTTACCTTTTTTTTTAATTAAGTATTCCATTACAAGCTATTCTCAAGTAAATATTTTAAAATTGCTTTAATTTTAAATGTTACACTTATTGGCCTCTATTAATTAATCTTTCTTTTCCTTGATGCACATCTGTTTTAATTCCCTTAATGAGAAGTAGTAAATAACATCATTAATTTTCTCCTTCTTCAAATTTATTAGCTTTAGTTATTTTGTAGCAGTCAAGTGTATGGTCAGGAATCGTTATCTTTATCACAAAAAGCCAAGCATATTAGATTCAAATCTCAGATAATACAGTTTGTGTGGAAGGTGAGAAACTAAAATTACAAACACAAGCCCTGAATGAAGCAAAGCAGTTTTTCTTCTTTAAGAGTGAAGTTTTCTTTTCTCTTAATTTACCTTATTTTGTAGGCTTAAGACTTTTTGTGGTACTTTCAGAAAAGATTAATTTTAAGTTCAGTGTTCAGAAACAACCTTGATGTTTTAATTATTGATCTTGAATTGGAACCCTATCTAAGTTCATGAATTTGGGAAAATTAGGTTCTAAACTCAAAACATAGGCTTGTTTGGAATTTAACTTGAATCACTGCATTACTGTTTCGTAACATAATTTTCTGGAGAGATGCATTCAAAATAAATAAGTAAATAAAATAAACATAAGTCCCAAACCAAACGAATACTACATAAGGAAATGAATCAGCAAGTTACAACCTCATCAGCAATGGCTTATCTCCTTTCTTCATTTCTCTGCTGCAGGGATTTAAACTATCTGCTTAGACAGCTGTTCTCAGACATTTCATATGACTTTCTGAATTTCCCAGCCCAGCTGCAGATCTATGAGCTACATTTGCCTTGTGTCTAAATGTCTTCCTTGTTGACGACTGCAACCTTGAAGCAGAATCAGTAAGATCTCTACCTGAATAAGTGAGAGAACTTCTCTTGTAAATCTTTCAAACAAGTTGATGGTGAAGTGTACCATTAAATCTTGGTTCACATATATTTCAGCTGGCGTGCAATACATTTTTTTTTTTTTTTTAAAGAAAGAATGAACAGGTACTTGTGTAATTCTTAATGACTGATGAATCTACTATTGCTTTGAAAAAACAATGTCACTTTAAAAAATAACTGAGCACTTCTGCAGCAATATCTGTTTGTTCTTTGAATTGTCTTCTTGATTTATATTGTTATTTTCCACTGGTCAGTGTTTGTTGTTGTTTTGTTTGTTTTTGGTTGGGGGGGGGTGTTTGGGGGGGCATGTGTGTGAAAAAATATTTTCCTGATCCAAATACATGGTTTATTTTGTCAGTAAGACACACTTAGAAATTCAAGCCCACAGACCATGGGCACTCTATGCCATTTTCTCCTATGCAAGCAACATAAATTATTTAACCTCTAATAACATTAAGATTTCATGATGCTTGTGCAAGATGAAAAAGTGAAGACTTTTAGATACTAAATGCTTTATTATGATCTGTAATGTTGTAAAGATGACTGATTTATTTAATGTGCAAATCTAGGGCATGTGGAAATACAGAGACAATATATTTAGGGCTATATTCTGTCAAGTACTGAGCAGTGGTTTCAGTCTTGATAAAGCCTTATCTTTAAGCATGCGAGTACTTGCACTGATTTTAATGGGACTTTTAACATGCTTTTAAATGCCTTGACAAATAAGGATCTCAATTTTCTCTACCTTGCAAAACTAAGCTAAATAGCAGGTTTATTAATACTTAATACCTGTCTCCTAGATACACATCACAATGACAAGTGCAGATTACAGCAAAGCTATTAAGAAACAAGCCTAAATCTCTGAGCTTCAGTCATAAGATGAAGAGCTGAGTTGCAATGGATGATACTCTCTCACAAGGCAGTAACTACATTCTCTAGCCATTACCACTTACCAAAACGATGAGGCCACCAGTCACATGGTGCCATTACCTTGGAAAGGAAGGTGAAGTGCTTTAGCTGGCACATGTCTTAGCAACACAGAAAGGAGGGTTTTTTTTTCTGGAGAGTAAACGGCTTAGTACACACAGGGCTTTAAAGGGTAGTAAATATAGGAAGGGAAAAAAAAATACACATATCACACTGAGATCTCATTCACAATACTGTTTAAATTTATCACTCAAAACACTGCTAGGTTAAAAGAGGGGTTTTTACCCAATTCTGAGAGGACCTGAGATTTAAGAAGACAGAAGGAATTTACTTTTTGCAGTCTCAAAACTTTTATGAAGATATAATCTCTGTAAACCTCTAGAACAGTCAGTTAAAGCATCCTGCTTTGACAGTATTGAAGTATTTCATTTCAGTGCTAGATTTTATCTTTCTTCTGTTGTAGATTATTAACAAGCTCTCAACTCTTTCAATACATTACCAAACACATGGTATCTGGCTAAAAATTCAGAAAAATTATTGAGTTTCATAGTCTGAAACTCAGCTAAATGACACTTTGTCTTACAGTTCTGTGTAATGTCTGAAAGACCTTAGTACAATTCACTTTCCACTGCATACTTTTGGAGCATATGAATCATCCAGTATTCATCACGTACACCCCTGCTGCACATTTGTAACGAGCCAACAAATTGGGGTTATGGCCTTAGCTTGATCTTAATACAAACGTACTTATGATTGTGAATCACACACACTTGATTCACTTAATAAATTGAAATCCAAAGTGAAGTTTCCAAGTCTAGACAGAGATGATCCATTGACTGAGGCTTTCCCAAGAAATTACAGGATATGAGCACAAGACCTACCTATTCAGCCCACTAGAAATTTCCTTTTGGGTCACTGCCCTAGTGAATAAAATTAAATTAGTAAAATTATGACTATCAAGACAAAAATGATACCACCGTTTTAACAATCACCACTGGAGTACAAAAAATAACTCTCCTGGAGAAGGGAATTATAGAACCTGGGAACAATGCCACAGTTACTGCTGTAGTTACAGAAGATACAATAAGACTCAAAATGAACATTGCACGTAGAAGGCAGCATTCAAAACTCTAACTTTCAGTGTACTAATAACTCTACCAGTACTGCCAGAGACATAATGCCATTCTTGTCACCATCTGTGACAGAAACTGTTACTAAAGTAAGATATTTTTGGAACATCAGCCTCTAAATTGGTAACATTCATGTCTCCGAGAGATGAAATGGATCCTATAAAAAGCAGCAACACAAACATTACAGGACTTGCTGTATGAGATTAGGTTAACTTGCTATGGACAGATTTTATTTTGAGAGTCTAAAATTAAAAAGGACAACAATAAGCTTTTTAAAGTTACAATCAAATTTAGAGTATATCTTCAGTAATTTTTTTTCTCTTTTGGAAGGGAATAAAACTCATTCATCTTTCAGTTGTAGATGCATTGCAAGAATCATAATACTACCCTTCAGATCAAGACAAGCTAATAGAAAGAGACCTTTGTTGAGCACCTAGAATTAAAAATTGATCTCACTTCTCAAGAGGATTCAGATTCATTTCTCTACTTTGAGACTCTATCTACAGCTTTCCAGCTGGAAGTCCTAAATGGGATTCCACATTTGCAAAATTATTTTACTGCTGTTAAAAATCAGTAGAGTCCTACATTTTAGAAAAGGTGGGATGTTAATACTTTAAAATCAGAAAGCTCATCAAGATCTCAAAAGCATGAAGTAGGTACTGTATCAGCAACATTCAGCCCTACTGAATGCAGACAAAAAAGAAAAAAGAAAAATCAGCGATGAGATCTGGATGGCTAATCAGCATTGGAGGACTTATGCCTAAAGTTTCCCATGAGTTTAACTGGAAACAAATACCAAAAAGGGATCCTGACAGGTAAGCTTTGAAAACACCGGCGGACACATTTGTTTGCCAGAGTAACTATAAACTCCATGTTGTTTAAATACAAACAAAACATCCATCCAACAACAGATAAAGACCCTGACTTGTTAGACAAAGCATTTCTAGAGCTACTTATAAAGAACAGTGGATAAAAATAACCCCACAAATAGGCATTTTTATACTTTTGGCAATTCAAAATGCAGGAGCAAAAGTGTGTAAGGAGAATAAGAGATGAATGCATCTTAGAAGTGAATTTCCAATTCCAACAGAACTGCAGAAATTGTCGTGCATTTTAATGAGAAATGTGACAGAATTTCTCCCCCTGTCCGTCCGTCCCCCCCCCCCCGGTTTTATAAGTGCCATTTATTGGTCTTTACAGGGAGTCCAGGAAAACTGTTACTCCATTTTTAAAAATTCAGACATAATTCTGCAATTATTCCCCGAATTTGAGCTGCAAATTAAATTCTCATTTTCTGAAGGCAGGACAGTATGAGACTCGACATTGGCTATTAAAAATGGACAACTGTGGCTTTATCAGAAAAAGAAAAATGATTAAAAGCATACATTGCACAAATTGTAACTGTGGATCTAGATTAAAAAAAACCTGCTAAAAATATATATATAGTTACATATCTACTGCTTTTATTATGGTAACATTTGAAGGGTTGATAAATAGAAAATTTTTCTTTTCCCTCTGGATCATCTCTGCAAATTAAAGTTGACTCCCCTTTCCCTGTTTCAGGGTAACAACAAGCATCCAGGAATGCCTTTCCTCCCTATTTTACTGATCAAGATATAAAGTCCTGATAAAATAAATATCTTCTGCCAGTTACTCAGAAAGTCTGCAGCTGAGCTAAGAATGAACACCAGATTGCCATACGCCTTTACACTGCTCTAATTAGGTTAGCCTTTTTATCTGTGTGATAGGGTATGCTATTATTTTTAAATCAGTTCTTCACACCATTGAAACCCCTTCCTTTGACACTTCAAGCGACATAACAGGACAGCCTCAGCCATAAGAAAGCCTGCTTCTCCCAACACTAATTTTTCCAGTTGCAACCTTATTTCATTAATTCACAATTTTATGCAAACTCTCAAACACTACAAGTAGTAATAAGAGAAATAAAGTTTTTCAGGCTCACATGACTTCTTGATACTTCTGAGTTAGGACCTACTTAACCAACTAAAACATAATCTACTTTATTACAGAGATTATAACAAGTAGATTTAAAAATTAAGACGTTCTAAAGTAAAGCTTGGGGTTTTTTTGTGACAGTTAAAAGGGCAAAAAGAAGGGAAAGACTGAGTAAAAGGAGGAGTACTCTTAAAAATTCAGAAAACACGGGCAAGAATATAAGCCAGCAAAGTACCCTTAGGGCAAAGATGACCAACAGCATCCTCAACTGCATTAGCAACAGCATTGCCAGCAGTTCAGGGTAGGTGATTGTTCCCCTCTACTCGGCACTGGTAAGAACACAGCTGGAGTGCTGTGTCCAGGGCTGGACTCCCCACGACAAGAAAGACATGGACGAACTAGAGCGAGTCCAGAAAAAGCCACAAAGATGGCTGAGCACAATGAGTAACTCATATGTGAGGAGAGGCTGAAAGATATTTAATCTGGAGAAGGCTTAGGGGATCTTATGAACTTGTGTAAACACCTGATGAAAGACAGTAAAGAAGATGGACTCAGACTCTTCTCAGTGACATCCCATCAATGAATGGTGACAAGGGACACAAATCATTATACAGGAAATTCTGCTTAAACAAAATAAGTAACTTTTTTTAAAGTAGTCAAGTGGTCAAGTGCTGCAACAGGATGCTGAGGAAGGGTGTGAAGCCTCCGTTCTTGTAAACATGCAAAACCCAGGTGGACACGGTCCTGAGCAACCTACTGTAGCTGACCCTGCTCCAAGCAGGGTCTCCCAGAGCCCTCTTCCAACCCCACCCATTCTACCGAGAGATATTTAGTAAAATTCTAAGATCTACATGTTATGAAGGAAGTCACGGAAGGAAATCATGCAGTTCAGGTGGGACCCTTAATCCAGATTCATCCCAAGGTGCTTCATAAACAAAACAAAATATGAAACGCTTCATGAGCTATTGAAATATGGCCAATTCTGCGGTGAAATGTAGAACAGTTTAATAGTTCTCAGCAAACAAAAAAAAGCAACAGGAGCCAAAGAATGCCATATGCAATTGAAACTACAGGGGGAATTAGGTAGGAAGAATGTAATTATCCATGCTGGATTCTAGCCAGAGCTAGAAGTAATCAGAAAGTTGGTGAAAGACCAGAACAAATTGATCTCATTAGTCTTGCATTACTCAGATCTACCTCTAAATGGAAAACTCTTTACTGAGTCTCCTGGACTGACAATTATACCCACTCGTAGGTGTGTTCAAAAAAGAACATTTCAACATGAGTTAAAAATATAGGAAGCTGATGACATCCTTGTGCAGAGTGCCAGCCTGGATCCTACCTGTCATTCAAGACTCATTAAGATACACTGGGATTTAATTCTCTCTCCTGAGGTCAGCAGGATTCTGGCTTCAGTGGAGCTAAATCTTCTGAGATTTGGTAATGAAATGAGATTAACTACATGCAAAATAAAGTTGCATCAGATAAGCCAATTAATAAATTTTATTCACAACTTTCCACCTAACACCAGAATTTTGCACTCAGTGAACATACTTGAACCAGAACAAAATTTGAACCTAAGGAGATAAAATCTAATTTAACTTAGTAGGTATAAAATGCAAAGGTGTTGAGCAAGTATGAAAAATAGAAAGGTTTCAGTTAGAAAAGGTGAGAAACAATATAAATAGTGATTTGTTTCTTAAGTAAATACATTAATGTATTAGTTCTGAAGCAACATTAGGAAGGTGGCAAAATTTGGGGACTGGATTTTTTTTTTATTTTTATTACTTCTTTCACTTTATATTAGTGAAGAGTTTTTCAATAAAGACAACCATAAATCTCTGATGGCAAAAGCTGAGAGGAGCACACACCTCCTCGTCTCCCACAATGAAATCTTTGTAACAAATAGCAGTGCTTTAGGGATTCTGCACAAAAATCTTGAGACTGGGGTTTTGAAGAATGAAAATTAAACTGCACGGCTTGCTAGCACCTGCAAAGAATCTACCACTTGTTTGTAAAAGACCAAGAAGGACAAAGAGCAGAACCTGGTCCATCTCCTGGCCTGACACAAGCCACTTACAACTACGCGTGCACCCCGGCACAAAGCCCTAAAGCTGACTGCTGAAGTAGAGTATGGGCCTGACACTAAACCATGACACTTAGGTAATTGTAATAGCTCCTTCACCACAGAGGCATTTAACCAGCGAGACATTCCTATATTTTAAGTAAGAATTACATGCCTTTCTTAAACAGCTACATGAAAAAGAAATTACTATTTGGATGAACCACACCAATGATTAATTACCCTCACTGTTAAAAAGCTGGCCTTTTACTTCCAACTTGAATGCTTTTAACTCTTATTCTCAGACACTGGATCATGTTATGCCATTGCTGGCTAAATTAAAGAGTCTTTGAGTGGAACAAACATCATTAACCAGCTCTTCCTAGGAGCCTAAGGGTATGTGTACAGTCTTTAGTGCAGTGTGCTTTGGCACATCTGCACAGACTTCAAATGAACCAGTTCAGGAAATAATAGCAACCATGACAAGGAACTGAACAAGCTCTCCAGGAATTCAGGATGCAGGCAGGAATCAGCTGCCACCCTGAGTCTGTGCTGTTTTCACTCTTACTCTCAGCCAGATCAAAACGCATCTGGGCACTGTCCCTCATAATGCAATTACATTGTCAAATTCCAATGCAGTTTTACCCCAGGAGGGGTAGTCACACACATTTCACCAGCTTACAGGCCCTTTGAGAAACAAAGAAACACAAAAAATGACCCTATTTCTAATTAATCAACAGCAGCCACATATGCATCACAGCTCAACCTGCACACATTTGGCAGCCTGACATTGCAGTGATGTAGAGGTGTGTTGCCTGGGAGTCATGGAATAAAAAAGCCCTGTAGTGTCTTCAGAGAGGAAATAGTTTCTGGTTTGTGATACTGCTGTATACAGGGCTATATGCATGTATTCTGTGCACAAAGGCTCTGTTGGCAAGGGATGCTTCCGTCCTCAACCCCAAACTGACAGGTCTGAAAGATTTTGGCTGGCAGGTCCACATTGTGACATACCAAGAGCCAGCCTATTTCCCTACACCACCCTGTGTGGTCAGAATGAGACACAACTTTTCTGTAGACTCTCCATTTTGGCACCAACACAGGAGACACACAGTCCTTTGCAAAACCAGCAGCATCCTGTCTTCTCCCTCTTTACTGTACTAATCCATTCACTCCACTGAAAACACTGTGTGCACACGTGTGTGTTTATGCATGTGTGCTCTGCATGCCGTGCATTTTCCATCCCAGACAAATCTGTATTCTCTGATCATCCCCAAAAGCATGTTCCACCATATTATTAGAGCCTTAACTCCTAAACTGGTGTTGCAATCTCACTGAAGTTAATGGAGCTACCCACAAAGCACAGACAAGTCGGGACTCTGCTGGGTGTTGGCAAATGTCTCATTAAGTAGAAGCATTTAGCAACTCCAGATCTATGTAGAAAAAAAAAAAATAAAAAAAATCAGGAAGCTCTCTGTAGCGTACTAAGAAGGAAGAAAAGTTGAAGACAAAGAATAAAAGGAAAACACTGTGAAATTTAAAGTAAATAAAAGATAATCATTCTCTACTTCCTTTTTGCCATTTCGTTTATTGATTCCAGCTCCCCCATGAAAATAACACGAGGATTGTTAGAAAAAACACAGCTGGATTAAATAAAATTAGATTTTAAAAGATTCAGGTGATAAAGCTGATTAGATAAACTAGACAGATAAGTCAGTAGATAGATGACCAAGTCAGATACCAAATCTACTTTCTGGGGATCCGCTTCTATTAGAATTTGAATTTACATTGGAGATTTCTCAGAAGCTGCCATATGTGACAAAATTACACTGTACTAACTAGCATTACTGGACCCCCAATCCAGATACACCTACTTTAATGGTACCCTTTGAAAGAATATGCTCCAATAAAGAAATCACGCTGACAAATAGCACACCTTGCTTTCATAACTACAGGCCAGAGAAGGTTCTGTGAGGAAATAAATATTCCTTTATGTTTGATCAGAAAAATAGATCAGATTTCTTGCTCCTTCTACAGGTCATTAAATTGGCTTTATTTCCCCTTTCTATCAAACATCCTGACTTGCTTATCATGATGAGCTTATTCTCTGGTGAAACACTGCCAGCTTAGTCATGCAATAAACCCTCCTTCCAGTCCCCAGCATCTGGCTTGTGAAAGTTGCTCTTCAACCAGGGTATCACAGGGTTCCTTATCTTCTAGAGTAGCCCCTGAACCTATAAGGTGCAGCTTGGGGTGCTTTGAACTACTTTACAGGTAGAACTAGTGACTTTTCCACACTGAACGTAAAGCCAGTTAAATTCTCCTTTTCTGGGTCACATAAAAAATGTGTTTGACCAGCTGCAAGGATTGGATTCTAGCCAACATGCTTACTGTGTGGGCTGTGTTAAGATTTACGATGTGCCTTAACTAATCATTTTCTAGCTGTTAAATTCTTGAGATTTGTAAATAATGTGGCAGATAAATATTCTGCTGTCACTTGGCAACTGAACTGGTTTTTAAAACAAAGTTATCTGTGTTTGAAAAAGAGAACAATGTCTTCACATACCTTCATTGTAGAAAGAAGCACATATTCTGTGTCAGCAATGAAAAGAAACATCTTTCAATAAAAGAGTGTTTTGGTGGATCGATTCGTTTTCCAAACACGCTGCATGAACCACTAGTTAGACAACCCTGTCAGCAGGAGGACACCTGCAGCTCAAAAGGTTTCCCTTTTATTATCCACTTGCTGAAGAATGCTATGTGGAATACCTGCACTCTTGGAAAAAGTTTTCAAAGTGATACAAAATGACTGATGTTTGCTTTCCTATAAAAGCTATTTGCAATCTCTGTGAAGAAACAAAGTCCGATCATGTTCTGTACATAATTTCCACAGGATAGCTTAATTTCCATATTTTGCATTTGATTCACAGTCATTCAGTGGAACCCACCCTGCATAATCCTGGGACATCTCATCAAATCTTATGTTGTTCCCACTTAGGATTTTACGGTCTTTACAAACACATAATGAACAGCACCATCAGTTTCTGCTGCATCCAAATAAAAACACCACTCTGAAATACATTACCATTAATGTAGAGTATTACCCACCTTGTGTCCCAAGTCTGTTTTTAAAAATGATTTATGAACAAAAATTGACACATGTAATTAACCTAATTTGAGCATTCCATGGTAAATGTTATTATAGAACTCTGCTCTAAATTAAACAAAATTAAATCCTGATAAAAATTTACTATCCTGCAGTCCCCAAATGAGCCTATGGTTTAACAGAAGGTATCGTGTAAAAACCATTAGTTTAAAACTGAATGAGTCTCATTCTTGCACTATTAATTTTAGTCTTTTAGTTTTATACTTCAAGTTTTGTAGATTATGCTTAATTAACTTTTTATAATGACATTTAAATTAGCTGTTCTATATGTGATAAGAATACCTTGACAGATATGTTTCTAATTTGACCTGCAAGATTTAATTTTGGAAATTTGTACTTAGTCTGATGTCTGTTTGCACCTTTTCTTCCCTGTCCCGGTTTCTTCTGAGCCAAACATTTTCCTTTCATGCCTTTGATATTCTAGGAAGGCAGATAGCTATGAATCTTCAGCTCACATCATGCCAATGCATATTTATTTGGATTTTAAGTGGCATTAGAAGAAATTTATTCTGAAGAAGCTTAGACAAAAACATACTTTTAAAAAATTGCTATGTTAAATGTATAACTAGGTTTACCACAAAATCAACCTGCTTTGAACGGAGAATACTCTTAAGTATGCCCTTCTTTTTAGCTACATAGCAGTGCAACTTAGGAACACTCATGGAGCACAGCTTTGGTTGTGAAACTCACGGAGAGGAACAACACCTTTCAAAGCACATCAAAGTAGTGAGATAGCGGTTCTAATACACATATCAAGTTTGTTCAGCTCACACTAGAGCAAGACTTTCCAAGCTACCTTTTACTTTTTCAACTAGAAGAATCTTTTCAGCATCAAAAATAAAAAATGGGCCCAACTCTAAGTGACCCAATCCTTAATGTTAATGACACCGCTACCCGAAAGCAATGCAAAAATTGTTTGGACAATAGGAAATAAGTGTGAATTTGCTTAGACAAAAGCTCTGCAGAAGCTGGTCTCGACTATGTATCCATCATTCCTATGTAATGCATCACACAGGTGGACATTGTAGCTTTTCATCATCCAGACCATCAGAATGTGCAATCTGTTTCTTACCTGAAGTCCCCCTGGAAAGGATGGAAGGAAAGCCTTTTTGTCTGGATACTTGCAAAGGAGTCTGGATGCAATCTCAGGTCTGCAAAATGGCCAGGTCCTCCTCATTTACTGCAAGAAGTTTTGCCACTTACAGTCATGCTCATACTGGGGAATTCTAAAACATAAGAAAAAACCCACAATAAGGTAAAAAAAAAATAATCAGTCACACTACTGTAATTGAACAGGTTTTCTAGTCTTAAAATGGAACAAGTACTGAGGGTCAGGCTGGTTTTGGTTATTGTTAACAAAGTTAATAAAAACCTTGCAATACATTTGAACAGATGCTTTTTTCCACAAGCCCCCCTGTGCTAGACCCACAGTCATCTTAATTAACTTTTTAATTCTGATAATAATACTATTGAACAGCCTCAAATCTCAAGAACAATATAAAACATTGTTATAATGGCTTGTCAAAATAATCTGATTAGCATGATTTAAAATAAGAATATCTATTACTGAATTATAATACAAATTACCTGAAATGCCAACTCATCTTTTTGTGGTTTGAAGCCTCATAAGATGCTTAACATACCTGATCTGTTTACACTCTAGTTCTTTTACTTTTCATCTTATTACTTCTGTAATCCCAAATGGACATTGTTTGTAACCTACTATGGCTGTTTCCCCCCTCCCCTTTCTTCTGGGAAGTCAAGCTGGTTTTAGGTTTGAAAAATTTTTGGTGAAAGGTATGTTCCTCAACATCTAGTGAGGCCCAAATGCAAAACTACTTCCCTAGGATAGTTGCAAATTAAGTTAGGTGAGTCAGTTGGTAGTGTTATTGACACTGCATCAATCACAACATCCCCCGTGCATTACAGCGGCTTTTGGAAAAGAACACAGTCCAAGGTCCCACAAGTCTGCTGGCATTTCCATTAATGTAATGCGTTATCTGCAGGTATCATATGAAGCATTAAGTTCACCTAGAAACAAATGGTCCATTTGTATCTTCCTATCCAATCAAAGCAAAAGAACTCAGAGAATATTTGGTATATTGAAGACTTTCCTGACCTCACTTAAAAGACATTGTAAAGGACACTAACATTTACTCTGAACAGAAACATTGCTATCATATTATAAAATAATCATGACACACACATTCGCTAAGTAAATTATTTCAATAACTGGATGCTATATTAAAAAGATCAGGAGACTCATAGGAAACGTTAAGAGAAAATCATTGTTATCGTCATTGAGAAATACTCAGTCAAACTCTTTTCTCAATTGCACTGGTGTAAATTTATCATAGGTCCATTCACTTTAGCGGTCTCATGATTCTGCCAGCTCAAAGTCTATAGCCTAGCAGAGTCACTGCAAAGCTAAAGTTATTTGCTGTTTCAGATTTATAGTGATGAAACATAGCTGTGCTCAGTCTATCAATCATCATTCTTTTGAGACACAGTAGGTAAACTGAATCATGGCCTCTGTCCTACACATCACCATGTTTTTTGGTGATCTATGCCATCTTGTCCCTCCTCCAAGAACTTCAGAAGCAGATACAAAGAAGGAAAAAAAAAAAAAAAGTGGAAGTCTGTCTGGCTTTTTTTTTTTTTTTTATTCCCCTCTCAAGACTAATAAAAGCTTCTAAATGGCTCAATTGATCTAATTTGTAAAATGAATTATCCCACACAGAAGATTTCCGTTATGAAATTTCTGGCTGAGAAAAAAACCAACCTAGAGGCCTTCCCCAGACTTGAATATTTTGGATTAAACACCTGGAGCAATCTGTCCATAGATCATGTTTTAAATTTTTTGGGGTTTACTCAGTATAATAATCAGAGGTGAATTAAGGTTATCACAACTTAAAAAGACTTCTAGTGCTAAAGCATCTTGACACATCAGAGGAAAAAGGGAAAAAACACCCCAAACTATCCACCTGTAGTGTTCAAATGAAATAAAAAAAACCACCCAGAATACAGGGTAATTTATTTTTTCTGTTCCCAGATTACAGATGGGAAGAGAAAATGACATCAATTTATGGACATTCTTGGGATAATACAACTAGAAGAACAGCATTTAAAATATGTGTATGAAATATTAGATGGATGAAGTCTTGCATCTGAGAAGTCATTAAGTCCTTATTTGGTTTAACTTGCAGAGACTGTTCAATAATTAGTAGAATTTTTTATATTCAAGAGGCAAGGAGAAAGACATTGATAACACAAAAATGACCACAGAGAGCAGACTGTAAAATAACCAAGGCAAAAAAAACCTATGCAGATTTTATGTGAGAGGTAATATTTCATTTATAGATTTAAATCATGTCACATTTATGATTCCTAAAATGTTCCAGAGCAAATGGGCAATATCCACAGTGATTTCAAAATGCTCAGATTAATAGCTGTTAAAGTAGATGAGTTTATTAGTACAAAAGTTATAAAATGTGCAGACAGTAGACTTGCAGAAATAATGAATGAAAAAGAAAAGCAGTGTAAAAGTCCCAAAGCACATACTGGTGAGATGCAAAGAAAGCTGGTTTTGCAAGAGAGTTTTTCAGGAGCTCCTGAGCACTTTGGAAGTGTGCTTATAAAAGCAGCAAGGCAGAATTTTGCTCCTGCATAGAGAAACCACCTGGTCCCACAGGAAGCCAGGCTCAAAACCAAGGCATCCCGCTTCAGAACAGCACCTAAGCTTCAGAAATACCTCTAAATCTTTCAGGTCAGGTATGACATTTGATAATGCAATAATACAGGACATGTGATTATTATTTTTTAGAACATACTAATGAAACTGTCTAGACTCCTTCATTAATTCTCCTTCTATTCCAAAGTTCAGCCTGGGTCAGCTCTTTTCTTCCTCAGGTTATTTCATCCCCTGTTGGTAATTGAGGAAACATTGAGATTTTTTCCCTCCCTTCAGTCATATAATTAATATATTTTTTTATTCATTGGCTGAACTGACAGCAAATCCACACAAGAAGTAGCTTTTTCACATTCACACAAAGGTACCTTTTTTTTCATGTACAAAAAAGGATAAAATGGGACTTAACACAGCAACAGGCCAGTCAAACAGCCTACTTTTTTTTTTTTTTTTTTGTTCTGCCTTACAAAAAAGCACAACCTGGGAGGAAAGGTCACAGAGACAGGCTCTTGTCAGTCACACAGCACAGCCTCCAAGGGACATAACCCATTATAAACTCAAAAAGCGTTAACATGAAAAAAATATTTAGGCAGGGGTTGGGGGAATAGCTCACGTACACCTGGAAGCTAAAAAAATGTTACGTGAAACTTTAGATTCCTAAAAAGATAATAAAAGGCAGAAGGGCATGACACGCCTGTTCGCTGGTAATTTCTGACCAACACAACAAAGACAAAACTCCTCCTCTTCCCTCTCCCCTGCTGTATTTTTCTTCCCTCTTTATCTCTGTTTCCTCTGGAGGTGAGCTGTGCAGCACTCCCCACTCTGTAGGCAGTCTACATTAAGTGCAGAGAAAAAGCCAGCTAATCTACCAGTTGAAGAAATTACCTCCCCTCTGCCTCGCTTTCCACCACAGGAACTCTACATAGAACCTTCAGGCTTTTTCCTGTTTCAGGGAGCAAACACTCCACCTATAAAACCATCGTTATCAAACGAGAAGAGACTGGCTTTGCTTATTTGTGTTAATTACCAGAGCTTCTGACAAAGGAATATTTCTTCCCTCTCAAAAGTGTTTGCTTTCATGTTTGGGAAAAGAAAATAAAAAGAATTACAAGCACATATTAATATGTAAAGGTAATCGCTTCAGTGAGCGCAGGGTGAATAGACAACACTTAGACCTTTCATGGAAGCTGCAGTCACTGGCAAATGGTAATACTTGCTCAAAGCAAATAGATTAAAAACATTTGTATAGAATGCCACAAGAGATTATAGCACTTCTACAGATAGATATTTCCCCTCAAAGGAAAAAGCAAACAAACCAACCAATCCAACAAAACAAAACCAACCTATCAGCATAGTTTTATCTAAAGCCCAAAACAAAATGTTAGCTAGAAATTCTTTATTATAAGTTTGGAAAATTCACTTTGGAGCATGACAGCTTCTTAGATCAGTTATATCAACCATGGAATGTGGCAATATCCAGCAGTAGAAACATCTTAAGGGCTCCAGTTAAGATGGACTCTTTTGTAAGAGCTCTATCCATATTTAAAGGTATAATCTTGATTTAGCTCATCTCTTTTTTATGACGAGGCAGCATTTTAACCATATAACTATTTTACACATTTTTAATAAATAGGGGTGGGTGGGTGTGTGCATATTAATATGCACACCTCTGTATATGAACATACAGACAGACTTACTATCTATACAAAGGTGCAAAAGCTGAAATACTCTGACAGTTGTAAGAAAGAGGTGAGCGTAATGGCAACATCATAGAGTAAATCACATGCCAAATAACCATCACAGGAGTATTAGGAAAGCCTGACCTTTATTTTCCTCTATCAGCAAAGACAACTGATGGATATTATCACAAGTCCCAGAAGATAATACATCTCATGTCTTCTGAGACTTTGGAAATGCATTTGCTTGCATGTCTAGACCACAGAATGACTAAAAATCCTGGGGTTAATAATGAGATACTCAAGAGAAAAAAAAAAAAAGAATCAGATGTTCAGTAATACCAATATTTCCCATTTCACTGGCATTACAAAGAAAATATTTCTCCCAGATAGAAAAGATACCTACAGTACACCACTACAAACCGGGTTTCTTAACACGTTTTAGAATTTGCAGGTAGACTTCTCAAAAATCAAAACCATTTACAAGAAAGCAAGCCATGTTAAAATGGCCTTACCTGGTTTGAAATACAACTCAATAATTCTCCTTGGGAGGGTGGGGGGTGGGATTGAGCGGGGCATGAAAAACCGTCAACAAATAACCTTACAGTTTATGCTTTACGAAGTAAAGCAAATGCAACAGAAGCAAACCAGATAAAACAGTGAACTGTCATTCATGAGAGAGATAGAGCTGGTGCCCTGTGCTAATTTTATATTTTCTAGAAGAGTCAGGTTGACAGAAAGATGACAGATTTTGCTCATGATCATTATTATTTAGATAACATCACAGCCATGATAGACACTTAGAAACCAATATGATTTCTTATTTTGACAATACAGTACTTGCCAGACTCCTGCAAATCAGAGTTATGGAGAAAACAGTTACTGAACAGTCTACACTAAAGTTGACATTAGAAATAGATTTTCCAGTCCTTTGTATAATTTTGTTGATAAAAGTTCTCCTTTAAGATCCAGTGTGAAAATTCTCAAATCCAGATAAATATCAAGAATTAATTAATTAACCCAGAAAAGGAGAATTTAACTGGCTTTACGTTCAGTGTGGAAAAGTCACCAGTTCTACCTGTAAAGTAGTCTAGGGCAGGTTCCAGAAAATTTCCCAGAGTAATATATTCAGAGCAAAGGAGACTTTAATCTGAACCATCAGCCTGGGTTTATTTCTTATGTCCAGACCTCAGCCCGCATTTACCAGTTCTAACAAGAACATACTAGTTCCCATTGTGATTTCCCTTCAGAAATGAGTCCCTGTGATTCATATTTTCCAGCTCCCTCCAGAATGTATCTAGAGAAGTAAAAATCCCAGAATTGTCATATTTGTGAAGTCAATGGTGCTTTGAGACCATTAAGTTACTACAGTTAGCTTAATCACAATATACTTGCTTCCAGTTTGTTTGTGACCACAGATTGTTTGCAGTGCCAAACAGAATACTCAAGTTAAAATGAAAATTGAACAAGGCAGAGCAATATGCTGCATTGTTTCATTTATTTCCTCTAACTAAGCACACCGGTAATACAATTTAAATACAAAGTTCACACAAGTAGTACCCAAGAGGAGATTTTTGTACAGATATATGATACTAGGAGAAAATCCTGTTATGCTTTGAAATACAATAATGATTACCTTGCCGCCATAAAGAGCAGAGTAGAAAGTTCTTCACCCAACAAGTCTGCTACTAAGTGGTTTTGACATTACAGATAACAATTACTGTAATACTTGTCAGCAGATGCTGCCTGTCACCTTTGCTACAGAAACCCATTCCGAATAAAACATTGCAGAAAGGATCCCGTCAGTCAAAGATCAGAAGCAGGGTATGACTATTCCTTTCAACACCATCACATAAATATGCAAGGGAATAAATGAATTAATGCAGTCTGTTAAATACAAGTTATGATTAAATATTTACTTTCAAATTATGGATTATATTTCTTTTGTCCAAATACTTTTCTTTGCCCATAATTTCTGAAAGGCTTCTTTTCTGAGGCTACAGAAGCCAGTTGTTTTCATCAGGAACAGTATTAATATTGTCTTGGTCAGGCAAGCCAGGTGTGACAGTGCTGGTCGTGTTCAGCAGCTCTGACACTGCAGAAAGATGATGTCTCTACACTGAAATGTTGTGTTTGTTGTTGGTGTTTTCTTTTCTTCTTTACCTGGCTCAAGGAGATTAATACACCATAGAAAGAGTTAATATAGTTTAATCACTGCTTCCTTTGAAAATAAATTGCAAGTAAGCCTAAGGGCCTCTTCTAGACAACTTTTTAAAAAATATCTACATCTAACACTCAGGTTCTCACTATTGTCTCTGTACATTCTGTAGCAAACATCAATCAGCCCACATACATTCCTGTTTTGACCTTTCTAGCATTCCTAACCACAGTGAATAAACAGTGCCTACAATACCAAAGTCACACCTTCCTGTATTTGCTGCAGATGTTTCAAACACACTATATCTGAAAACTGGAAAATTCAAGCCAGTTTCACCTGCGTTGGAGAGCTTTTGAATTCCAGAACCATGAAGGGGGTATTTTCTGTGTATCTGTATCTGGCACAGTGGGAAGACAAAGCTACCTATTGGAGACTGAAACTTCTGGGAAAAAAAAAACATGTGCTATGCATCTGTATAAAAAAAAAGTCACTCTTCAACTGTGTTTGCAAATCTGTTTGCAAATAGCTGAAGACATCACTATTAGATATGCAGGTTTAAACAATGAAGGGAGGGAAAAAAAGAAAGAAAAAAGAACCTTTCAAAGCTGAACTAAAGTGTGTGATGACAATATGAAACAAGCTGTGCATGAAAGTCTGTTTACTAAATAATATATTGCTATAGCATTGCCATAATCGTCTACAAAAAACTTACAGTTTTCTGCAGTGAGATCTCATAAAAAGCACTACAAAATTTATCAGCTGTTGAGAAGCAATGACTCCAGGCTGCACTGTCATCAGAGGCCTCCCTGTTTTAGCCATCCACGCTCATGTTAAGCTTGTTTGCTTGATGTACCTGGTTAAACAACTGTCAAAAACCACAAGAGTATGTAGAAAAAGCCTTTTTTTCAGGAAGTGGCTGTAGGAAAGGGTTGTGAAAGGAGAGACTTTTGCCTGAATTGGGAGAGATCCTCTGCAATCAAAGCTCAGTTTTCAGGGCCTTCTATGGCATTCTTGTCTATCTGTACAGAAGAAATGAGCTGCAGAGGATTTTTCCCACGGTGGTAGCATAGGCTTTGAAAAGGTCAAGAGGAGAGGCTACAGAAACCACATCTTCAGAGGTTTTGAAGATTCAGAAATTACAGGACTGACCTGGTGCAGTGCGGGCAATAACCCCACTTCAAGCAGGAGACTGATCTACAGACCTCCCAAACGACCTTCTAATCAACATTTTTATGATTAAAAGGTACTTCTTTTTGTGCTGGCATACCAAGTCTGCGATGTTTTACACACTTATGCAAACATGGAAGGCTCTAAGAATTCACAGACATATATGATAACCAGCATACAAAAATAAAAATAAGTAAATGTAAAAGTTTTCAACTCTTGAAACTTCCATTTAACTTTTAAAGAGTAAATTTATTCTGTATGAACAAACTAGACAAAAAGCAGCTTTTCTTCTTATATTTTGCTTCTAAAAATTACTGACATTCTTGAAGAGCTATCTCTATCAAATGTGCATAGCATTTTCTAATAGGTGTAGCTGTTAATATACACTAATACAATTAAATAATTTGCTGGTTTGCATTATTCAAAAGATTTTTTTGCTGGAAAAAACATTGGCAATTAAGGAGCACTGAATAATAAAACTGAAACCTGTTGTGTTTTCTTCCACTAGTGGTTCTGTCTTTTGAGCCACTAAATTTGACAACAAACAAACAGTGGCATTGTAATGCAAACCATAGAAAAATATGAGAGCACATCAGAATACAAATATGAAAAATGCATTTTTTTTCCTCTACTCAGATAGATAGTCACTGACTGCTTATATACATAAGCGCATACACATCAAAACCAACACATACCACGAGAGAAACTAAACTGGCTCGCGTAACTGAGGCTTAAAATTCTGCATATTGGGGGTGCAGAATTCCCTCTGTTCACACATGCAGAGGAGCAGCACAAGAAGTCTAGACTCTTGTATGAAAATATTCCCGAGAATCACGAACACTCTGCAGTACGAGGACTGTTAATGGCTATTACTGTCAATCAGCTAAACAGTAACATACACATTATTTTTCAAGACAGATGTTTTTTCCTAACTAATGCTCTGTTGAGTTTGATAGAATACTAAATGCCCATCACTGAATAAGACTAATTCTAGGAATTTATATTCTTTACCAATTGTTTCTTTTCTCCCCAAACATCTTTAAAGTGCTTATTCAACTAAAAAAATCCTTGTGAGGAGAGAATAAATTATACTGAATTTAAATACCAATTTGTTTTATCATTTTGTAAAAACTCTTGTTAAATCAGCCACTGGATCCTCCTGGCATCCTAAGATGTCCAATATTTTATGAATCTATTTCTAAAGGAATAGTTCCTTTCCAGATTTCAACCAACTTTCATTGTTGATTTGGCCATTGGACAAAAATCTTAGCATACTAAGACAAGTTTCTCAGCTGGCCTAACACCACAGACAGCTGCAGGCAGTTCTTTTTCCTCAGAGAAAAGTAATATTAACTCCTCTCAAAACATTACCAATGCATCATTAGGGCAGACAATTTGGATTAATTAAAAAAATAATAAATATATTGAGTCAAATCTGCTTCAAGTGGTCATCCCACTGACAATGGGTTGAATTTTGAGGTAATGGAAATTTTGCCTTTCCTTTAATGAAGCCAGGACTTCCCTCATACTATTTTAATGAGTGAATTCAGCAGTTGCACAGCAATGTCCACCTACAGACACCCCCACAGACACATAACCACCGCCTAGAAGTGCCAGAATGTCAAAGAATAAAGAATATATTAATATTTCAATGTTAGTTCAGTATTAGGAAAAAAGCCCGTAATAACAACTCAAGCAGGTGAAAGGGGTGGGAATGTGCTTCAGCCAACCATCATTTTAAAGTAAAAAGAAAACTACATCTATCAACCGATCGTTTGCCATGCAATGATCTATTCTTATGGATATCACCATCATATGGAAACAACTCCACAATCTTTTTATGTGGTCATTTTTATTTGCATGGAACACACATTTACTCATTTACATCATAGATACAGGTATGTATCGGTACATGCAAGAGGTACTGCGAATATATCATCCAGCTGCAGCGGACATTAGAAAAGCTGTCCGACAAATATGCCCAAAATCCACATTTGTGATTTTGCAGAGAATAAAAATGAGCTGAAAGGGAGTTTTGATGCTGGTTCCCTACTCTTATTACTAGAGCAACTATTTCAATCCTGGAAAAGTGAAAGCATTTTCTCTTATAAAATATATGTGAAAAATAGAAAATTAATTAAATCTATGCAGGTGGCAGGTTGATATAAATCAGGGAAGAACATGAGAAGGAATCGCAGGCAGAGAATGTGAGCTCTGTATGGAGACATGTAATGCGAAGCCTGCAGGCAGCCTGTGTTTCAGAGCATCCCCCAGATGTCTGAGGCTTAGGACGAGACCTGAGCTTGGAATTCATGCTGATATTTCTCAGTCTCGCCTGTTTATAACCAAGTACTGTTCTGGCACTAACCTGGAGACAACTGCCCATGAGGATGGGGAGGAGAGAGTACTAGTACTGAGTGGAGGTTTTGTGTGTCTAATGAGAATAGAGAGGGGTGCTTTGCTGGGTTCCATTCAGCCTACCCTTGCCTCCCAGAGATTCTGGGTTTCTTTGGGTCTTGGAAGGTGGGATGTTTGTGTTTGAATGTGAGCACTCAATGACATTAGGTTTGGTTATAACCAGAAAAAAGTAAAATGACTTGCAGTCTAACGGTCAGATTTCTGCTGTTGTAAAGAGTCTGAGCACCACTGAAAGTAATGATTTATACCACATCAGAGCCTAGTTCTAAACCTTCCAGCTACTTTAAATTTGCCAGTACTATAAAATGTCACAAATTTCCCTTGTCCTTCAGTTTTCCTTGACAGTGCTTTGAAATAGTATTTCTGTGGACCATTTGAACTTTGATTGCTATCTCTTCAGCTTATAAATATGCACAGTATCACAGCCAGCCAAACACATTCATACTATGATTCTTCTTTTTTTCAGAGGTTTAACAGTACGAGATGCGCAAATGAATTTTCCAACTCCAAACCTACTTTATCCTAAATTCCTGGTAGCCTTCCTTCCCAGAAAAAATGTGTGAAGTGTCATAATTTTCAAGTGTCTTGAAACTGTTTTTTTTGTCTTAGTCGTATTTCAGTTGAGGACATCCAGTATCTCAATCTCACCACAGCCATATCTGACAGTTTCTTCTCAGCAGCCATTGCAAAAGTCCACCACACAAGACAAAAGGGTTAGTTCTCCAAGGGACAACTCAAATTGGCACAGGACTGCAAAGCTTTTAGCATGACCAATTCTATTTCCTATGCAATATTTACTTGGGCAGATGTCTGGAAACACTGCTTTCAGGCCTCTGAAGATACTCGAAGTGACTAATTGTAATTCACCAACCAACATATGCAAACATTGAGCTCTCATTTTATTTTGTTTTGACTTTTTTAAGGGTGCTCTCATCATTGGAAGCAAGAGCACAGAGGCTGAAAACACATCAGTTCGGGTTTTCTAGCTCTGCATTGCAGATAAAAAATTCAAAGATATTTGATTTTCTGACACCTCAAGCAGCAATTGGGCCACACACACAGAGAACACTAAACCAAATACAGAAAAGGCACTGTGCAAACAGTACTCCTTTGCTTGCACTGAACAACATGGGACCTTCAGCAATAATTTGTCAACAATTGCCTGGAGTACTGAGGCTCCCTTCTTTGTGGCATTCAGACTTATTGTTGGCAGAGCCATGATTCTGTAAGGATACCCCGTAAAAACATTAAAGAAAGCCATAAATTAGCGTTTTATAAAACAATAGCCAGATTGTGGAAGCAAATAAGCAAACTTCACAAAGTCAGATTAAAATATCTGTCTTTACAGGTACAGCTGTACAGCTGGAATATATAATGACATTTTAGTGGCATTATGCCACCACGTCATTTTGGTACTTGCTACGTACTTGCTACAGGATCATGGTAAGAGAGAACTTTTATCTTGGAACAGGTGAGAAAAATAGAGCTGGAAGTGTCTCTAAGGGTTATTTAATTCATCCCTCCTGTCCTA
>JAAGNO010001472.1:75410-91791 GCA_033439905.1 Ceryle rudis | reverse complement strand
TTGTGATGAATTTGTATCAAATGGTCAAGAGATCAAAAGGTTAAAATTAAAAAACAGTTCAGCTTTTACTGAGTTTTGGCAAGATATTTGAGTTTAGATGAAAATACTATTAGGAATTTCCAATATATTTTTCTTCCACCTCTCTTCCTTTGCTTCAAAATATGTGTATTTTACAAGAAAGAAAAAATAGATTAACCAAGAAAGCAAGAAAAAGGAAGCCTCTAAGGGTGACTACAATGCAATCTCTCATCTCCTACAGCAAAACAATTATGTCTAAAATTCTCAGCTTAAGTAACATGATGTAGAATTCACATTTTAATAATCTTCTGTGTACTGAAATGGTCAGTGAGGACTATTTCTGAGCCTCAGGCCAAGCAGATTAAAAAGATTTGAATTTTAAATTATTTTTTTGAAACAAAACCAGGTAATCAGGATCATGGTAAGAGAGAGCTTTTATCTTGGAACAGGTGAGAAAAATAGAGCTGGAAGTGTCTCTAAGGGTTATTTAATTCATCCCTCCTGTCCTAGACAGGATCAACCAGTGAAGCAACCTGTTCTGGCAGATTTCAGACCTTTCATTTATTTTGGTAGCTTAAAGCAAGCTGTGGATTTGAGTCACAAATTGGGACGCTCCCAGGCACACCAAGAGGCATGGCTGTAGTACACACACAACTGAATTCCTCTGCCCACAGACGAAATAAGGGAAATACACTGTGACTAAGGCTGTGTCCACATGGAAAGCCTGTAATAAGTTAGGAGAGTACTTTACTCCTGAAAAACATCCTTTATATGTAATGAGAAGATTTTTTGAAACAACCGGTGTCCTTAAAGCCAAATGTTATGGACACACATCGAGCAACTGTGCCAATTTTACACATTTCTTTACTCTCAGAAACTGCAGCAAGGCTTATTCCTTTAGGTAGGTATATTCCATATACACCAGAATATATTGTTGTATCAGTCTCTTTAGGAAAAATAAGTACTGTGACTTTTAGAATCTTTTAAATATTTTAATTATAAGAACATGGGCTTTTGGAGCAAGCTAGCTCTCAGTTCACTAAATCCCTCCCTGCTCTCCACTGATGTGTATACTGATGATTCTGCTATATTCCATGAAAAATAAAATGCAGAGAAATCCAATATGCTGCTTCTCCTTTAGGAATTCATTTGCTGATAAATAGTTATTCTGTCAAGAATTATAACAGCACAGGGAGACATCAAAAGAATTTGTCCAACTTCTTTCTTTTGCACAGTACACATCTGCAGTGGCTGCACGGTGCAAGCTGTTTAAGAAAACAAAATATAAATCCTCAAATTCAGGGCAAGCATTGTGTGGGGTATATACTGCTAGACCCAGGCTGTAAGGTGAATTCGCTCTGTCTTTGAAAGTCTATAAAATTGGTTTTAAATGTCCTACACTTCCAACAAAAAAAAAGCGTGCAATGCAAATGAGCAGTGCATAGATACCTTAGCACTGCCAATCTCTCTAAATGAGGCTTTTCTTTTTTTTTTTAAATGCAACATTTCATATTGGGTTTGGAAGCAAATAATTTTGAGTTTCAAGAATAATCAAAGTGTTCTACTAAATCACCTTCTTTCGTGAATTGTCTTATTCCCCTACATTTCTATTACCGGTGAAAAATATGGTAAAACAAAGAGAGAGAACACAGCATTTCAGGACATACAACTGTCAAATAAAGCTTTCTACAAGAAGTTGATTCATAAAATGTTGATCAGCTCCTTTTTCAATGAAGTAAAACCTGTAAGGATATGTCACATAATATTAATGATAAAACACACCAGACTACAGTTAGTCCTAGTTTTACTCCTTGTGTAACCTGTGAATGATATGCTTATTTACCTTACCTAAACAACAGGCTTTTATGCTCTGAAACACTTCACTTACCAGTAGATGTAAAGTCTTACAAGATAATTCTGTTATAAATCTGTTAATCTATTCCCTGTTGAAGCCAAGGTTTAATTTTGTAGTCATTTATGGCACATGCCAAGTAATACCGAAATAAATGATAGAAACTAGACCTTGAATCTTGCCAAGTAATGATGAGTAGGGGGAGAATATGTTAACATGTTGTTTGTTTGAAATTTAAAGACTATCCAAGTTTTTAATTTCAAACTGGTAACAATATAATAACACCCATTGCCTTTTGAAACATATTTATTCCACAACTGATAATGTACTATAGACCACAATAACATATTTATGAAAACAGTGAGTGTAATATATAACACAGATTGCATTCATTGAAATATAACTTGAGCACAAGTTGGAAAGGACACAAAGCAAATCTCAGGAGGACTATGAAGAAAATTAATTCCTTGAAGTGGTTGCTGTTATGGAGAATAAAAAGCACCAATTACTGCAGTAAAAATAAAGAGACATAGCTGATCTGTTCTCTCCCTGTATAGTCAGAATACAGAAGGCACACTGGTATGTAGATGCCCCTGTGTTCCAACCCAAACATCCAGGGATGTGGCTATACAAGACACTGCAGTGATCACGGTATTGGGATGTTCCATGTTGGTGTTTGTTTCCACCTGCCATCTGTCTTGCCTTGTGTTTGGGGAGCAATGAAACCTTGTATATTAGCCAAAGAGAGAGATCAAACTGGCTTCGAGGGGACGTTTAGCTCCTTTCTGACTGCAAGATGAACTATCCTTTATTTCCCACGTTAGTTCATATGTTCTAAACTCCTAAGATTATACTTATTAAAACTATGATGAAAATCTCCAGGCTAAGAGCCAGAGAACTGATAACTGAACCAAAAAATGAGAGAAGTCTTGTAGCAGCGATACTACTTTATAAGAATGCCAAAATGATGGGAACACACCGCGTAACTGCTCTGCGCAGGAACGGCACACCTACACTGTGTGCCACTGCAGTTTTAAGAGGCAGATCTGACAGATTAGAGGAAGCACTGAAGCAGGCACTGTAGCTACACCCAGTTCTGCTCCTAGTTCACCAATTTCACTGAAGTTCAGTATGTGTTAAGCACAGGGAAGCTGGCAGGAAGAATCCCCTCATTGTGGAATACCTTATATGCAATATAAACCACCTTATGCACCTACAGAAGTAATTGATCTGTGATTTCTAAAAGCCAATCTGCCAGCACACAGGGATTTGTTAATACATCACTCAGCTTTGCAGGCTGGCAGGTCACAAGTTATTGTCCAAACACATGTGAGACAGGGCATTAGCCTGTCTGCAACCTGAGTTCAAAGCACAAATCCCAGCTGATCAGCATCATTTAACCTAAGTCCCTTTACAGAACAACCACTACCTTTTATTACTTCCAGTTAATTTCTCTTCAAGGTTTACCCTGTCATTTCTCCCAGGATGATAACACCAATAAAAATCCACCTGCATTAATATAATAAGAATTTTCAAATACAAGCAAGGTGCAAACAGCATGCAATCAGTTCACGAGGATCTTGGAGCCCCTCTGTGGCGAGCGTAGAGCTCACAGGCCCTCAGCATCCCCTCAGCTAGGAAACACCAAGACCGCAGGTTCAGCAGATTCACCAGACCAGCTTGCACTGCCTGCATTTGCCTGTTTATGCTTGTGCTGCAAAGCCAACCCCCTTCTCCACCTCCCGCCCTTGTAGGCTTGTGTAGCACTGTTGCTTCTTTCATCCTGGTAATTCAGTGAAAGGTAACACCACTTATGACTAAAAAGCAACTTCTTGTGACACCACGTGTGTTAGTCACCATTTCCCCATCATGTCCATGTTCTCATGGCTCCAAAATCATACTGAGTTGTGTTCTCTTATCCCTCTCATATGCATCCACAAGCCCCCAGTGACTCCACTATCCACTCCTAGCAGCACAGACTAAGTTCTTTTTTTTATTTCTCTGTCAAAAACAATGTCAGCAGGTAACGGTCTTTGCTTCTCTGATGTCATTCTGAAACTTAACAGTGCTAAATATAGGCTGATTTAAATGCAGTCTTTTAGCTGGCATTTAATTTTTTTTTTTTTTTTTAACAGACCTTTTGTAATGAGACAAATGAGCCAGCAGCAAGATGCCCAAGAATATTTTATTGAAAGTAGCTTAAATCCTACCTCCATTGTTGTTTGTTTGGGTTTTTTTAATTACTGATTAGAATGTATATACAATGTATATACTGTGTGCAGCCAAAATAGATTTGACACACACCATCACCTGTTCAGCTGTGGTATCTTGTGATAAGGCTATTTCAGAAGGAAGCATAATACGTAGATAAGCTCTATTTAAAAAAAATAATCATGGCAATGACATAAAATCATTCAATTAAATATGTATCTCCTCATTTCTTTCAATATCTTAAGAAAACGTCATGCCTTGCCCTTATTTCCAGAGGCAGCTCTCTCAGGAACACCCACGCTCCAATCTGTACACCTTACTGAGCTAATGTAACTGGGAGGCGTTATTTCTGACACACGGGTTTACATTTTTTATTGAGAGTTTGCTTCAAATCTGCTCTCTAGCTGTAACTGCACACCTTGATGCTTCCATCAGCTCCTAGGATCTGATTTAAAAACCTTGTCTGAACATTTTGTGTTTACACGGGCTAAAGTGCTGCTTTTTTTGAGCACAGGTCCATAAATAGTTTCCTCTGCATCAAAATGCAGAGGTGGTCGTTTCAGATTGGAAATCGATAACTTTAGTTTTCTTTTTGCCTCTCAAAATAATTCTCCGAATTATTTTTTTCTCAAGATAAATAAATCATCAGATAATGCATTACCTAACCGAGAAGTTATTTTCACTGAAAGTACCACTACCAACAGCTTTAATTCTCAGTAGCCAATGCTTACGTTAAATTGGAAAGTAAGGGAAAGGAATTGTCATGTCTGTGACTGTTCGCAATGTTTTATTCTCTTTAGATGCAACTGAAATAGCAATATTCTTGCTGAATGTATATCAGTGTTACACTTATGCATAAAAGATAAAGTATTTTCAGATTGGAGTGCACTTCAAATTCGGCCTCTCAATATACAAGCTTTTATGCTCCTCTTGAGGACAAGTGAATTAAACTGAAGCTTCAATGTGCTGGTACTGTACATGGAGCCAATATAAAACAGGCAAGGCAAAAATAATTCTGTCCTAAACCTATGGAGCAAGCATATGAATAGTTTTGATTGTTTCTGTATGCATTAAATCCAAGTTCCCATGACCAAGAAATGTAGTCTAAAAGTGCACTCTAAAAAACACCTGGTACCACAGAACAACCAAAGCAGAAGGGGTATCCGAGTTTTGAGTTGTCATTTCCTAGATTACAGACTGGCAGCCCACTCTCCAAAGCAATGCTGACATACCTAAATACAATCCTACTGCAGTATCAGCACCTCAGAAAGGTGCAGGTGCTCTGGTACCTACAGAAGAAATGACCTCAAACAGCCCATGACACCGAGCATGTAAGTTTTGAATACCGTCATGCTATGAGTGCCATATAACTATTTCCCAGAGTCCACTCCATGTCACACCCAGCACGTGACCTTGTAAATAAAGAGCTGCACAGGAGTCCCAGAAGTCATCTTGGATATCGTTTCTACCACAAAACAAGGTCAACTATACCCTTTTCTCAAATATTTGTCTAACCTCTTTTTCAAAACTCTGGTAGAAGAGATATAATGAGCTCTCTGCATTATTTGTGCAAGTCCTCATGTATCCTTAGAGAGGGAGTTTTTTCCTACTATCTAAGCTAAATCTCCCACTGATATTATCTGAATAGCAATTCTAATGGCAATTTGGATCAAAGGAATATGCTTCTTGCTGTGGTGTGAAGAACAGTAAGATGACATTAGTCACTTTGCTTTCCAGTGACTGCCAACTTTTTATGATTAGTAGGGCAGTAAATGAAACTAAGACTCCTGTGGAATCACAAGGAGTCCCATAAAGCTTCTGTCCATGATTCAAAGAAACCATTTACCACAGCTAAGTGCAGCTTTTCAATGCGAACAAATATTTGTTTTCCTAGAGGACAAAAATAAAGGCACATTTAGAAGAGCTGAATTTTCGTCAGATTAAATTCAGAGGTGGAAGAAACAATTCAGGTGAATTAATAAATTACCTAAGCTTCTCAAATGAGCTTTGAGATTTATATGTGAGTGAATATAGCTTTTCTGGATGCAATTAGAGGAACATCTGGAGATTCAGCTAGATCATTTGAAAAGCATTTGCAATTTCAATGGATTATTCATCTGAAGAATGGACGAGTTGTGATCTTTTCCTGTAAACACAGATATAACTTCCAAAGTCTTTCAGATTTCTATCCTGTTTGCACAGAATAACAACAACAACAAAAAAATGCTAGCTGGGATAAGATATTGAAAAGCTAAATAAATGCAGTTAAACTTGGCAAATGCATTCAAAAATAAAACTTGTTGCCAGCAATACCCCATTGAATTTCATTACCGAGGAGCATATTGCATAGATATCTTTTCCCTTAACTGTGTATTTCCCCTTGAATTGTTTATGGCCTTAAAATGTAATTAGACAAAAGCTGTAAATGCAGAACTGGAATCCAGAATCAGACCCAGAGCAATTCAAGAAGGGTTTAGACAGGTTTGAAACAGACAAGCCATTAATTATTTTTATTTTAGAAGCTATTTAAATCTCAGAATTCAAGCAAGTGACATTTTAGTCTAACTAAGGGCAAATCTGAATTGATCTGAAAAGATCTGCTTGCTCTCCTGGGTCTAAAACAAACACAAAACAAAATCAGAAAGCAAGCTCTCTTTCCAGCCTGAAGATGAGCCAGACTCCCAAACCAACAAGGTAGGGGGATGGGGGTGGGCAGGGAAATAAAAAATTTGCTAGTCTCTCATGAGCAGAAATTATGCCTCGACATACAGATATGCAACAGGAAAAAGGGAGATCTGTGATTTTGGACAGGCCCATCATTTTGAATATCCACTCTACACCTGGCCAGTTGTGACCCATTGTCTTAAAAAAACCAGTGACTTTGTACTATGTCATGGTTTTTTTAATACAGGGGGTTTTTTTGGTGAAGTTTGAGTATGGCAGGAATGTCAAAAGCAACAGACTTCAAAAATCCTGATTTCCCTAAATAAAACCTATCCTGCCAACTACCATGACTGACATTTCTATTAGTTTTATAAGTGGTAGTGCCAGCAAGATGCAATTTATGCACATCTGGACTTCTTTGTAGTCATTTCTATTGTCAGCCCGCCTATTCAAAAATTTCTCATGGGGTTTCTGAATGACCACATATGACCTATATTAGATAACAGAAATATCCGGCAACTGAAGGAAGGTCACAGCAATTTCATATATTTGCATACAATAAACTAATCTTGAACTTCATGACTTGACTGCCTGTATTTGTTCATGACTCACCACTAGAGCACTTCTCGGTGCAATACACCTGGAACAGTCTGTTTCTCAGCTGTAAGGCAAAGCCATTTATATAAAATAAAGTAAAATAAAATTAAAATAAAATAAGGAAGGAAGCAAAAGTGTGGCACTAAAAGTTTTGCAAATGATTTTGCTGCTTGGCAAGAGCTACAAAGAAAGAAGAAATACACATTCTCCTTTGCCTGCATTTGTTTTGGCAAAATTGTCTTCTGCTACATAGCTACAGATCTTTGATTAAATCCCATCCTAAGCAACTGTTACCATTAATGCCCTAATTTTCCGAACTCTAAGTGCACACATAAGCACAGTAAGTCAACAGGATTATTTATATTTAAGTACCAGCACAGCATGTGAAGTTAAGTCTTTTTAAGATCAAGGCCTACAAAGATGAAAACAGAGTTACGTGAGCATATGGTTTCATGCAGAATTTCTGCATTGGATTAAATCATTCAGATTTTGCAAATATTATAATATAATGAAGATACACTAGAGAACATATAAAGCAAAAACCAACCAAACAAAAAAAAACCCAAATCCAAGAAAACAAACAAAAAATATTTAATATTTACTGAAGGTGATAAAGATTTTTCACTAGTTCTGGTGGGATTTTTTTTCTCCAGATATCTCATGCATTGAACATTTTTCCTAAAGAAGATGGATTAAAGTCCAAAAAGATACCTCAGCTATTTGTGGTTATTAAGGACCTTAGAACATGTCTTGCTAGAACAAGAATTCCACCCAGCACTTCATTAAATGTAAACGTAAAAATGAATTATCAACAGATAGCTGTCTAGAGCAAGCTCGTATTCATTTCCCTAGAGAACCAACACTCAATGGTGTCATTCAGAGCTGTCTTCTGGTTCTGAAGAAGGCAAATGAAGGGATCATATAGACTCACAGGAAATACTTCAGCACTTCTCTAATTATTTAGGCAGTACTTTCAGAATCAAGCAAATCACCATATTGTGTGCACTGTTAAATACCAACAACTTCAACAACTAAACATTTGGTAATAAAACTAAATATCAAGACTTATCTTGTTTCTTGTCCTTATTCTTGAGGGGAAAATACCATGGCATAGCAGAATTTAACAAGTATACGCTAGAATTTCACATTGGTAAGTCCTCTGAAATGTTGCTCTTTAAGTCATACTTAAAGCGCACCCCCTTTCTAAAAATGTAAGAAAAGCACTGTGTTTCATCCTGTCAGAAATTAATTTGCTGGGGAGGGAAAAAAAAAAGGCTATTCTGTGAACAATTAGTATAAGGAGATATCAGGAGGGATTGCTTACTTCCTTGCCTACAGAGAAGGATTTCAACTTTAAGCTTGGATTTGAGGTGGGTTTTCCAATACTATAGTGCCTGTGCAGCAGATAGAACCATGACATCTTATAAACATAATCTTTCATTTTGCAGTACGTTGATATTTAGTGATGTGTGACCATTGTGGAGCAGCTCAGCAGCTGCTCAGCATAGAAAATTTAAATTAGACATTAAAGGCAACTTAATGTGCTTTATGATTAACAGAACTTTAAACATACGGACATCTCAGGCCTGCTTGAACTTGAGCTATTCCTGAATGGTACAGAGTTTGACAGTGCCAGAAAAATAATTTTGAAAATGCAGGTAGGAAGGAACTTAGCTCTTTTTTACTGAAAAAAAGGTGGCATTTGTGCTACATGTTCGTTGGGACTTCATTGCATCTGAGTACATATACAGCATGGTGCTTCAGAACCTCATCCTTGGGGCTACTGGGGGTTTTACTGAGAATGATACCAATTAATTTTTTTTAGCACAATTAGAAATGTCTAATGTCAGTTAGTTGGACAGATTTAAGACATTACCAAAGCTATTCTAAAGAGCAAACGACAGCTATTGATTGCTGAATATGCATCCTGCACATAATGATGAAACCTCTCCGAGAGAGAGGTCTTCTGAAGTGCAATGCTGCAAGAACTAGTGGTTTTCTGGTGCTGACACACAGAATGATGGAGACAAGGGGGATGAGGGATGCTTTAAAACAGGTTTTCATTACAAATGACACATTAAATTATCAAAACAAGCCCCTTTTCCAATACTATCAAGTACTTTCTCATTACTTGACAGATGTAATTTTTTTTTTTTTTTTAACCAGTGAAAGTTGTAATAAAAAGATTTTAAAATGAACAGAGGGTTGCAGTACCCAGCTTCCCAGAGATTACAGAGTCTGGGCAAATATAACTATCATATACTTCTCAGATATATAAGCAAGTTGACACACTGAGTCTGCAAAGCTCCTAATTGCTCACTGATAGAATCTATGATCTTTTTCCTGAACATTTATATTCTTGGCAATATTTCCTCTCCCTTAGGGGATAGTCCAATATCAGCTATATTATATTACATAAATCTCCATTAAAATTAAAGACAGAGTTTCCACCCATCCCCATGTGTATTGCTTTGCATTTAACTGTGCTTGCACTACAGAGAAATAGGATTCATCCTGTGTCTAAAGTGCTTGAGTGGGTTTCAAGGAGACTTGGGCTTAAGTGTTGTTTGTCACAGACAATATGTAACACTGGGGAAAAAAAATATTTAAAATTTCTGTTCCAAGGCAAATAGCAAAATATCATTTGCTCACTGGCCCTATTCCTACAGATAGTATAACAAAGACAAAGTTAAGTATGTGAGCAATTTCATTCACATCGAAGTTATCAGGTCAGCTCCTCGCACTCCAGGAAGACCATCACAAAATGCGGAAAGTGGGGTAGCTATTTCATAGACCGATTCTGTATTTCTGTCTCCAGGTTACCGAGATTGAGTCATTTTGAAAACAGGATTGAGAGAGAAATTTACTTAAAAAAAACCAAAAAAACCAACCACACACACACACACACAAAACACACACAAAGAAAACCCAACTGACCAACAAAGAAAACCCAACTGACCAACAAAGAAAACCCAACTGACCAACAAAGAAAACCCCAAACAACCCCACAGGCTCCACACGAGGTCAATCAGACAGGATCCTGCTTGCTAGCCCTTGACTTCTCACAGCCCATTCCCCACCACGAGCTGTCACTTGCCAGCAGCCCCTGAGAATGAAGGATCTTGATGGACTCCATCACCTCCAGGTGTCATCTGGAAAAATTCTGCTGAATAACAACAACTACTCCCATTTTTATATCTCTCTTCCATGTCTCAACCACTTCTGTCTTCAGTGCCTGCAGCTGCTCAGCACGTGCCACTGCTACACCACAGGCATTTTTTTAAACACTCTGCACATTACAAAATACTTTCACCCTGTGTTTAATTCCCTCTTGTTGCACAGCTTTTCTGTCATATATTTGAAGCTTATGGCAGGTTTTCATATTTTAATAGGACTGGCATCTACAGAGTTAATTTTAAAGCTTAAAGAAGTAAAATCACCTCCGGGCAAACCCCTTATGAGCAGTAAGCACTGCCATTCATTTCTAATCCCTGCTTCTTTACACCCACAGGAAATAACCGTGAGAAATATGGGTACTATGAATCATTTATGGTGTTTCCCTTGCATGAAAAATTGCTTTCCTTACCTATATGATCAGGGTGTCCATTTCAGTTTGTCATGCCTTTCAGACAGCAGCAGCAGGTCAAAACAGAGGAATTTTCTACCCATACCCTCACAGGGGCAGATAACTGGAGTAAGTTTTATCTGAAATATAGTGGTTGCCCTTCTGCTAATTGTCACACTGCCCACTTCTGAGCTGAATCCTGAGGGAGCTATTCCAGCCCATCACTTCGAGAAAGAATCACCTCAGGAAAGATGGCTCCTGATATAGTGCTACAGAATAATACAGTTGCTTGGACAATAATGAACTGAAAATTTATGCAGAAAGTTGAAAAGTGATTTTAATATAATTCTGGAAACATCATGTTTACATTAATTTAATTTCCATTCAGTTCAGTACTGCGAGTGTCTCCATCTGATAACTGGTTTTCCAATTATGGTGTTCATAGGAATAATTACTTTTAAACGAACAGAGCCATCCTCCCTTTCCTCCAAACACAGAGCTTGGAAACCATTCTGCAGAGGTACAAGCAGCTGTGGTGGGAGTAGGGGAAGCCCAGTACTGCATGGGACACTGCTGCTTCTCTCCACTCTTCCACATACAGCCCACCTCTACTCTACAACAGCTCTGCAAGCTCCCAGTCTCCTCCACAAGCAGAAGGGGAGTGTTGGGAAGGTGAAAACACTTGCTCTGCAGCCTCAGAAGTGTAGTACATTAGCACTGGGATAACCATGATAAGCAGCAGTTTACTACAGCGCTTATTTTAAATACTTTCTACCAAAGAATTAAATCTTTTCTAACAGATTGCCAAAAGTTTCTGCTAGTCAGTAACTGGTAATGTTCTGGACTCAGCATCATGCACAAACTGGACTTCCCTAAAATTGCCAAGAATGAATAGTATTTCATGGCCACCATTCAGCATAATGGCAAAGAAAAAATGGGAAATAAGGAAAAGTAAAAGCAGCATAGATAAAAATAAGCCTGAGAAGGGAATATATTTACTTTAAAACTAAGACTTTCAAAGACAGTCAGAGAAATTACATCGCAACTCCTAATTACAGTGGGAATGTCAAGGCCACAGTGACTGCTCTGAGTTCAGTCATAATTTTGTTGTTAACTCTCTCCAGTTGATGCCTCAAAATTATGACACCTATCAACACTTCAAAACATTCTTCTCCAACGCATCGTGAATCGCATGTCACTGCAGGCATTGGTGGACTTCTTAGCCTCCTCCAGAACTTTTATTATCTGACTTCATAAAATGTGGGCTTCTTTATTCAAATAGCTACAGCAATTCTGTACTTAACTCTAAGATACCTGTATTTTTAATATTTATAAATAGCAATCTACATATACATTTCACATTGTATTTGCAGGTGTCAAAGCACTTCACAAAGGATATTTTCCCCACTTGCTTTGTAAAAGAGACAGAAGGAATGATCCCATTTACTCATTTGCTAAAATGCAACATTTTTTAGCCCATCACAAAGTATGATGTACTCTTTCATCAGGTAGTATTGTTATACTAACAATAATAAAGATGGCAATAAAACAGGCAATAACAGCAACAATTTTACATGTCAAAGCAGCAGGAAAAAGGACTCCAACTTGCACTCTGAAGACAGTGCCAAATCAACAGGCTCATTGTGCAGAGAAGAAGCAGCTCTAGAGCCACTTCAAACTGGAGCAATAAAGCGTGCAAACAGATTACAAGCTCTGAAGTTAATCTTAGGCTTTACATCGTAGATTTTCATAGCAGATTGCATTAATACAATGCTCCAATAAGCAGAGCAATAGATGGAAATATGTAATAACATCTCTGGATTCTAAATAATACATAGGGAGGCTTCATACAGGGGCAGCTGCTTACTGCTGCTGTGGATCTGTTACCTCTCAGAAATCCTAAAAAATATTCCCTTCCGTCAGCCTGCAAGGAAGAATAAACCAGGTTAAAATGCAGCATGCTTACATTCAATATCCTGGTTTCAATAAAGTTTGGAGTCTTCCAGAAGATGTGGAATGAGTTTAATTTCAGCATCATTTGACTAAATCTTACCCCTAGGTTTGCTTAATTATAGAGACACTGGAGGAGAGATAAGATCATAAATCTCACACAGTGTTGGGAAGCTATGCTAGTTAAAATTCAGCTAATAGAAAAGAGGTGCTTCCTGTGAGATTCAGCATGGATACGCCATAGAAACAATGGTAAAAAAGCACAGCTATATTAATTATGTGAAATACTTACTATCTTGTCTTTTCCAACATATTAACTGTACCACACTCTGAACATTTCAAAGTCCTTATTATCAATTTCTAAAAAACCCAGCACACTGCCTTCCTGTTTCTCTGTTTACCTAATACCTACTGGCTTCAGAAGTAAGATACAGAGAGAAGAAAAAAGACCTTTCTAATACTTACAGAGAGCCACAACCCAGAGGAGCCTAGCAAAGAAAGCTACAAATCTGTGAGGAACACAATGCAAACCTAATGTCCCTCCTGTAGTTGCAGATCACTACCAGTATTTTTTGTAACTAACACAGATAAAGATAAAATCTTTTTAATTAAATGGTCTTTGGTTTCCAATAAAGATGATGAGGTTCACAGGCTTTCTTGAAGCATGCCTCTATTCATACCAACACACCTGAGAACTGCAAGTTACTCTACAGACCAATCACAAAACCAACAAGAAGCAGACACAGCACACAGGCGATCACATTAAGAACCACCACGTCTTAAAACTTCTGCAGTTCTGACTATTTAAGTCTTTTGTTTTGTCTATTTTTAGAAAACTGTGTGACGGAGAGAAAAGGTACAAAAATATTCTCCACAGATGGCTTAGAAAAATTGTCAACGGAACTCCACAATGAGGCTTTTACATCTGGGCTACTCTGATAAATCAGACTACTGTCAGTCCCAGGTAATATAAAGCACATAGCGCAGTTTTGATGTGACAAACACATTGATGCTTGCTGATATTTGGTTTGCATCATTTATTTGAAACACACACCAAGCCAGGCTCATAGGAAAATTCTCTTAACTCGAGAAAAGCTTCTCAATTGACTTGAGTCAAGTTTTGTTGCAAAATGCCAGTCCTGGAACTTTCTTCCAGATTGTTTTTTAATTAACACCTTGCTCAGAGCTAATTCACAGTCTTTAAAGTGAGACACTTTCATCTCTTTCCTTCTACATTATGCTTTTTGTTGATGGGGAAAGCTTCCTCTGGTCTTCCTATTTAAATACTTCTGGTACACGTTAAACAATAGCCTGGTTATCTTTCCCTCATTATCTGGGGTGTAACACAGCATCTCACCTTTTCAAGTACAGTGTATAATTGGTTCCAGATAGCAATGACTCTGACTACATTGCAGTCCTATTGAAGTGACATGCCAGTGTTGTTCAAATTAGTCAAGTCCGGCATCACTCTGACATATCTGTTAACAAGGACTTGGAGTGTTTATTCGTGTAACCATGAATTTATTGTTATGCTCCATTCTTTTTTCAGTTCTACCATTAGCTGCTCACACTTAGTCCTGGGTGTACTCTTACTGAACAAAAAGCCAGCACGGCAATCTAACTAAAACCAACAAGCTTCACAGACCTTTTCTCACCGAAATGAGTACAGTAACTGCCTGCTTTAGGAGCATGAGAAGCTATACAGAAGTTTCTTAGAAATACCTTCTGAAAGCCCAGGAACTGCTTGGTCAGACTTGCCATGCCACATAGTATACAGTGAGAGGAAAAGATTGTGTGTTTCTAGTATTACTCAATAAGTTGTGATCAACAGCAGAAAATACTTCCCGGGGTCAGCCTGACCCTTCTGCACAGCTTGCTGGTAGTGACTGCTTAAAGCTGCAACTTACTGACTTCTGATTGAACTTGCCTGGAGTTAGATCTTGGGCATATTATACATGGTTATAAATGAAGCTTGTGCTTTTGAGAGTTATACTAAACGGATTATTATCAGCCAAACAGTTTTGTATTTAATGTAGTGATCTTAGCATCTACAGCTCTCTCAAGGTGAGAGAGGAAAAAGAGACTGCAGAATGCCCTTACTGCACGTAATGCTTATGGGTTAGGATCTCTCCATGCTGGGCAGATGTAGCCATAAAGGTGGCAGAAGCTCTGTTCTGTAGCATATTTTAATTTCAAGTTTTTATATGTTATATATTATAGCTGTTATATCCAGATATAATTCTGAGAATTGTCTTTGTTCCATTATGGTGATATAGAGACCACGGCAGTACGCAGTTTGACCTCACGTCTAACCTGTTCTGTTCAGACTTTTCATACAGACTTCTCAAAAGACCTGTGTTTGTCTTTCTAAGTTTCATTCATCTATGAAACTCTTCCAGACTGCTAGGTATAAGGGAGAGTGAGTGATTCACTTTAACCGAACACCTTCTCTTCTGTTCTTGCAAATTATTCCTATGGAGAACACATCTTAACATAAATTCTTACATGTGCTGTCTCTTAACAGACTGATACCTGCAATGCTACTGTAGCAAATCAAAATGTGTGAATAATAAAAAAATGTGTGAATAAAACCAAAATGTGTGAATAAAACCAAAATGTATGAATAATAATAATAAAAAAATGTTTTCAAATAAAGCAATCTAAGAAAAATACATTTTTTCCTATCTTTCTGTTTGTTTCTTATAGCAATGCAATACTGGAAGTACAGCTAAGTAGCCTAAAATCTTGATTCTGTTCTTTGAGACACAAGATAGCAAAACAATTGACATTTTGTACTGATTATACACTGGGCAATCCACGGAGAGAAAAATAAGAGTAAAGAGATGGAAAACTGAACTGAGTGTTTCACTATTACTGCTGTTGTCTGAATGTTAATCAATAAAGCGATAAATAAGCTGCCAAGTTAGGCATATCTTAGCTGTGGATTTTGGCCATAATTCTCTAGAGCATGTTTAGGGAGAGAAAGAGGTTGATTTATGTCGAATTTGTATTCAAATTTTTAGAAAACAAAGATACAGATCTTCAGTTAACACTGAAGGAGTCCTTTCTCTCCACTTCAAGAAAAGAATAAAAACCATCTTTCTGCTGCAGCGTTCAGAAATCTTAACTTCTCTATGAGCTTATGTGCAACGAGTCTTTCAGTATTTTTCCTGGGAATGACTCTGAACAAGACGTGAGAAAAATCACAGCATCAACAATTATGAATTCTATACTTCAAAAAGATCTGAGCTTGACTTCTACACCAGATAAGATAGGTACATAGACCTAAAATGTCTACTGTCTATTTCTTCTACCATTGCAGGTTTTCAAGACTTTGGTAGACAAAACTATGGCTGACCAGGTAGTCCTTCTTTGGAAGGTTAGTTCAGAGACCTCCAGAGGTCCCTTACAACCAACACTTCTTATTCTGCACGTGTTTCAAGGTACAAAACCAAAATAAAATAATATTAAAAAATACTTCTTTGTTTATTCTCTTTTCTTTTTCTTTTTCTTTATTATGTTTT
>JAAGNO010001472.1:62940-75310 GCA_033439905.1 Ceryle rudis | reverse complement strand
TTTGTTTATTCTCTTTTCTTATTCTATGTCATTAATATGTTTTTTAAAAAAATTAGAAAGTAAAAAAGAAGCATATTTTTTTCTAGAAGGAATACTCGCAAAAACAATCATTTGAGATAAAAAGAACAGACATAAGATTCATCCAGGAAAAAGCAAACAAACAAAAACCAAACAAAACCAAACCACCACCAAAAAAAAAACCCCAAAAACCAAAACCCATAGTCATGGGAAGCCTGTTCCAATCAAAACCAAGCAAAAAAAAGTTGAAAGCTAGAAATGTATTTAAGATACTATAAGAAATAAGCTAAACATTACACAATAGAAGCAAAAATAAGGACAGTTTGTACCACTTGAAATACAGCTCTGCACTGGAGCAGAAAACAATCTGCGATAATCCAAGAGCCAGTTCATTAATTGGAATTAAAATTAAAGGAAAATTCTTTACAAAATAGAGTAACCTGCTTCTGCTGTTTTGTCCTGAACCGATTTATTAATAGATACCTGCTATTATCTATCTTGTTAAAAAACAAAATGGAGGTCCATTGAGCATACTATAAGATCATTTAAAATCCTTCCATGGTTTTCCAACACTAATCTTTAAACCTAATATTATTTCAGAGAGCAGATCTTTCCAAAATTATTTTGTTTCCTCTCTGAAACATGCTCTCCAAATGGGTAGCTGATCTCCAAGCTACGTCCCCACCTCCAGTCTATCTGTAAAAACAATGTTTTGCAAGAGAAGTCATAGATGTCACACACTGTATCTTTTTCTACTGGAAGCAGAAGAAGTGGTGTAAAAACTGAATAGGAGTGTCTTAGTTTTCCCAAGGGAAACCTGCAGGGACAAGTCTACTTTATTTAATTTAAAAAGAATTACCGAACTGGATCACAATTCATTCCAAAATATGTTTTCTGAATTGGCATTTTCCCCAGGGGAGGGACCTCATATGACAAAGCAAACAGAACTGAACTTTTTTAGTGAAAACTGTCTGCCCCTGTTTAAAAACAAACTCATTTTTCATTGATAACAACTCCTGAAAGTTGCAGTTACTGGGGTGCTTTATTTTTCTTCGGTGATTATGTTTATGGCCTTTGCAAAAATAACTTTCACCACGTAAGCCCAAACTCAACTTTTGGTATATATACCCACCTTATGTGGTCTATCTTCACATGACACATCAGTCACAGCCTGAGCAAGGGAGCGCAGCAGTTCTCAGGCTCTGCTATGCTGAACCTCAATATTGGACCATCGACATTTTCCTAATGTTTAGCAGATCTATTGCTCTTCCTAGCACGATATGTGGTTAAAGACCATTTTAGGCTGCTGCCAGAACATAAACATGCTACAAGTCAGCTAGTTGCTATAGAAACAACACTCAGTAAGACAGACATGGTAGGTCACTGCTTCAACAAAAGATAAACAAACTGGGAATAGCTAATGTGTGAAACCTCAAATTATTTTCCCCTCTAAACAAGAGTGCTGTTTGCCCTCAGTGATAACACTGGTTAAGAAGCAGCACATACAGAAACCATAGACTGAACACTCCAATAGCTTTTACTAATTTGGGAAGCACGTATCTGGCATTATAAAAAGACTTAATTTTGTAAGATGGTGAGCCAGTGCATGATTACTTCAAAGGTCTCAAGTTGGATTCCTTAAAACAGTGAGATATTTGAAATTATCAGTTCTCTCTAAGGCTGAAATCTTCATTCACAGACTGTCCCTATATATCCATCACAGTTTAGTCTCTATCCATTTTAATGCATCACGAGGAAGATTTTATAAGACGACAATTGGTAGTATCATAAAAATAAAAGCTGGATTGTCAAAGAAACTTAGAAGATACTTGGATGCTCAAATCTCTTAGGAGCACATGTGCATATCAGTCATAAGCTTTTAAAAGAGATAAAGTGCCAAAATAATTGCATTACTTTGTTTAGCCTACAATTCAAAAAAACCAGAAGCCCCAAACATTTGTACCTCCTGATCTGAAACAACTAGAAAATTAAATGCAAACTAAAATTAATAACAGCAGCACTTTCTCTGTAGTATAACCTCACCAGCAAATACTCTAAGTACCATGAATATTCATCCCAGTAAAAGAGGAATAGCCCAAGATAAATGGAAACGGGCACAAAAGGGTTACAACTGACAATAACCAAGATTATTTTCACATTCAAATAGTCATGTTTTTCTACTATTCTTAAAGTTTTATAAATAACATAAGAGCTAGCTGACATAGCAAGAGACCTAATTATAAACAAGTTATAATTAAATACCATCTCTAAATTATATAACGTAATATCAATGTAAGTGTATTCATTATGTAAATGGTTATTTTATTGCTCATTTAAAATACATAATGAAAATGCAGATAGTAGGTGGACAGCATGCTAAATAAGGGCACAAATGAAGGAAACATATCTTGGCAGAGACAGAAGCTGTAGGTGTGAAAGAACAAGAGCAACACTTCGCTGTCTCTTCAATAACAGACAAGAATACATACTCATGAGCTGATCTCATGCATCATATCCAAGTTTGAAGATTTCAGTCATCAGAGACATGCACCATATTTGCTTTGAATTTCAGGAGCCTCTCTCTCTCTCTCATGAGGGTAAGTAAGGAAGAGACATGTACATCGAAACTCCTGCTATTTTATCTACCAGAATCTCAGCCCAAATTAAACCAAGAATTCCCCGTATATGTGAAGCTGACCAGGACTGAGGATTCAACAAGTTACTTGAAGAGCTTAAAAAATAATTTTCAACTACTTGAGCTCCTAAGAAGGCAGCCAAAGACACTGAAGTCATCATGTTTTCTGTGGACCAGGCCAGGGGAATACTTCCAGGCACATGCTACCCAAGTAAATTTCTGAACTCTGTGAGATGAAATAATTGTTTAATTCATCACCCCAGTCCAGAGCTGATTCATCTCATTCAGTCCAGGTGAACTATATTTACAATTATTTAAAACACCCTAGCATATATCATTATTAAACATATTTACAGGTCCTAAGTGCAGAGCTCAGCTGGAGCAGCAAACGAACACTGTGTCAGTTCAGATAAATCTCCATGAAAAGAAGGAACCACTCTCTGTGGCACCTACCTAGTGCTCATACTCAGTTTTGACATGAATTATATTTATTTTGCCAGAATTTCAAGGAACATGATTTGGCATTTCCCAAAGAAGCCTTTTTTCCTCCCTCTCTGTATTTAATGTCTCTATTTTACAACCCCTGGTTCCAGCTACTGAGGTTGTCAGCTTGTAGACACTTAACAACATTTAGCTCTTGAGATTTTAGGTAAGAAAAGCATTGGTCAGTGCTTTTAACAGCAGTTCCTCATTTTGAGCATCTTTCTTGTGAAATTTGAAGTGTAAATTCAGTAATTCTCTGCATGTAACCCAAATATTTAAATATCATTTAAAAATAAATAATCTGCATATAATACACTAGTATACATCCCCTGCTATCTTACCCACCTCATAATTTGTAGCTTGCTACCTGTTCAGCATATTTGCTTCTGTACTAAGAGAAAAAACCCTTTGCCGTAGCTTTCAGTTCACCAGACTCCTGCCTGTTACTGCCACCTACCATAATTACTAACGCTTCATCAAGTTAAAACCCCAGGAACCCCATAGTTTCATTGGTGTTCATACTAAGAACCTAACCAAAGCCATCATCCCCCTCAAGGCACCGTTATCAACAACCAAAATATCTCTTAGACTAAAATTACATGTGTTTCACCATCAATTTTCAAAAGAAATAAAGGTGACTTTCCAGGCCTACCCTTTTCAAGCTGTTCTTATTGCTCATACTTAAAGTTTGCACCGTTTCATTTACCTCATCAGAACCTTTTGACTGAAAGTCCATTCTGATATGCAGAAAAACTTAAGTTTCCCTGGTGAATCATTTGTTTTAATAAATTAAAGCTTTGTCAAGTTAGGGAGAGGCAGATGCCCAACTTGCAAGTATTTAAGCCTGCAGAACTGTTCCCTCATTTGTGGCCTGCTTTTTTCAAGATGCTTCACTATCTGCTTGAATATGCGTTATGAGTAGGCCCATTACCTTAAATGAGATTGATTCCAGTATATAAAACTGGCTGTGCTGTGGTTGGATATTAAACAGTCTTATTTCCTTTAATGAGTAGAATGCACATATCTTTAAGGATTGTTTTGGGGTTTTTTTTTCTACTTTCTAGACAGGAATGAGGTTATTCTCTTCAGACATCACAGTTTAGACTAAAAACTGTGGTCTTATTTTCCAGGCAATTCTTCCTTCGGTAGAGTTTAATCCTGAAATATGTTCAGACTATGAATCTTACAAAAAGATGAATCAATTTTGTCATTTTGAGATGTTGTTTTTGTTCAAATGACTGCTCCTTTCTCCTCCAACTCAAGATGCGAGTTAACAATTCTCTCCTATCCTGTCACCTCGCTAACCCAGGACGGAGGAACACCAATGATGCCTTTCACAAGGAAACACCAGAATAGACACTTCAACACTACAGAGGCAGTGTAGAAAACACAGAGATATTATTTTCTGGAACTTTTACTCTGGAGCCACACAAGTTACTGCTCTAATAAACTGATCAGGGCTTTAGCCTGTTCAGTCATGCAGCAGAGGAGAAGCCAGGATGTTAGCTTTGTCTCTGCCCCAATCAGTAGCCATATCAGTCAGTGGCCAGGTCAACCAGCTCCATCCTGCACATGAGGTTGGGGAAGCAGGATGGGAGCAGGACTAGCTGTGAGCAAGCCCATTTCTGGAAAACTTATACCTGATGCATGACATCCATCAGGTCTGTGCCTGCATAAAGAAGGTAATTAATCTTTTGTTGAAAGCTATTTAGTTTTGCCATCTTGGAGCATCCAAAATATGATATCTATTCACATAAATCTGAGTCTTATTTTCCAGGGCAGAATCTGGAATCTATTGTTAAATGAATAAAATTACTCAGTGTCCTTTATAATCACTAGCTGCTGTTAAAGTACTATGATTTGCTCAAAGAATATTGAATAAATACTTAAAAAATATGGCTTCTGTACTCTAATTAGCAGGGAACAGCAGACTAAATCTCTGGGACCACATTTGTCCAATGGTCAAAATTGCATTACAACATGCCTTTATTTTACATGAACTCAAACTGTGTTTTCATCAAGCCTTCCTAGCACCTCCATCACAAAATTTAAAAATAATCCGTTCATTAGCAATTACTGTGTGTCGGCACAGTCTTTTCATAGGCATTTGCACTGTAGAAGTCTGGCCAAAAGGATTAGAGCTATTGACTAAAACGAGGGGAAAAAAATGCAGCAACTTGCATCATGCATTATACATAGCATGAGAAATCCCAGTGGCACCCAGACATTGGAGGCAAAATTTCCTCCTCAGATCCTCATGGTAATAGCCGAGTTGGGTATTCTGTGCACGGAGATAGAGCAGCTTCCCCCAAAGTCAGGCTGACATCAAGGTACAGTAACTGAATATCACCATTCAGTATAATCCCAGGAGGAGGAATTTGCACTGAATTTCTAACACTTTAATGCACATGTGTGAATTTAAAGGGAAGGTGATGGAAAAGCAAGAGTAATATGTGATTCTAGTATTTTAAGGGTAGAAATATACCCATGTGTGAGGGTCTGGAGGTGACATTGCAGCCAAAGAAAGAAAATTCAGCCCCTCGTTCCTATGTTTAAGGTGTCAATTTCAAGACTGTGGAGTTAGGTTATTTTATACCTCAGTATAAACCATCTATCATTCAAGTACAGGGTGCATTACATTGTCTTTAACCTCCATCATCTAAAGTCATATTAATATGCTAACGTCAACTGTGAATAGTGAAGGAAAGGACTTAATACATCACAGAAGTGAGATTTTGATCGGTGACTATAAGAACATCTCTGCAATCGAACAGTGCAGAAACATTGCTAACGAAACTTGCTGTGTCTGATTCTTTTTTTACACCATTTGTGATACTGACTTTATGAAGTGTGGATGGAGAAATCCTCCCAACTCACACAGGGGAATGTTTCCTGGTTTAGTGGGTGCATTCTGAAGATGTTTCAGGGAAGGAGTAGAAATCTATAAGTTCTACAGCTCACAAAGTGAACAGGCAAAATATTCACCCCACTATAGTTGCTTGGAGTTTAAAGCGATTACTTTAAGTGGTATGATTTAAAGATTTGGTCCAGTATTTATCCAAAAGGCTCAGTTCTATTTTCCTTTCCATTTGCATACAAAACTTCCGGCAGAATCAGTCATGTGATCCTTCTTTTTCTCCTTTTCAGTTCTTACTCAAGATACAACATAATTACCTGTTTGACATTTATTTGAGAAGCAAACTCTAGAGTCTAAATCATTATACTGATACATTATCTAGGAAAACATAGCTAGTTTCTCCTATTCTAATTTTATTTTTTATGCAGGATTCTTTTTTTTTTTTCCCTACCATTTCACACCAGGGGCTTTGGTGTGACTGCCAGCTAGAAAATTATCAATTAACTAAGGGAACTCTTCCCTTCACTACAGATCTTCTCATTAGCGAGAAGAAAAGGAGAATAACAAAGAAATCTTAACTGATTTATCTGGGTATTTCTCCATATAGTCAAGATTCAGTCATAAGAAAATACAGTAGAATCAGTCATGTCATTCTCTCCTTCGTAAAATGACACTATTTCCAGAGCTTGTAAAAGGCCTCCGTTGCTCACAGTTTGAAATGAGGTTGCAGAAACATTATTAAATGCAGTGATTTAAGCAGTTCAAATTGATCCTTGCCAGGCTGAGTCCACTTGCGTCCATCTCAAAACCCCATTGCTGGACAAGCAAGAATGATGGCCCTGACAAGACCTTTTCTCAGGAGCTGCTGAGGGCATTTGCTGAGGGATCACTTTGTCCCCAGGCATTCAGATCTGGTTTTCTATGAGACTGGTAAAGAAAGGATGAAAAGGAGAAGGGAAGAAGTTTCCCCAGGGACTCTTCCACCTTCTAGAATTATAAATTCTTCCTTTGACTTTTACCCCTAAGTGTTTACCTACGGCTGTGCTTAAGGAGACTTACAGGGAAGGCAGCTCACAAAAATGAAGGAAAAACAGGCTGCCTTATTAAAGTGAGGATGCTTTTTAAAGAGGGAGGAGGAAAGCTCAGTGAAAGAAGTAATGGGGGGAGGTAGGGAACTCAACATCAGGCTGGAAGAAGAATGAGGGAACACTCTAGACTGGGTATTTCACGGGAATTGCAGGGATCCAAGTATCACATGCAAACACAGTGCTTGGATTTCACATTAAAATACAGGTGCTTCAGAGGAGAAACTGGACCCCAGGTTAATAATGGTCAAAAAACCCCATATGAACCAAAATATCCTAAAAATGAGTAACCTCCATATTTCCAGATACACTCAAGGAAAAAGCTGGGTAAAGGAATCCACACTGAGGATAAGGGATTCTGTGTATCCTTGGGAATATTCAACTCTTCACTTAGAACTTAAACCAAGTCCCGTTACCTCTCTTTAGGTGGCTGCATATCCTGGCCTCAGCAGTTATTAGTAAGGCTCTAAAATTGTTCACCTCTTGAGGCTAACTATATAAAACACTGCAGGTTTACTTCAATAATTCATTAAATTTAATCAATCTTGTACAACCATAATTAGCAAGGTAATATATGCATAAACAAAAAGGTAATCAACATTAAATATTTAGAAAAATATTAAGACAAATTGCAATAGGTGCTTGCTTTTCAAACACTAAACATATATTTATTTTGCATTATTAAAAATACCTCTGAATTCATTAAGCAAGTGGAAGATGAGAAAGCCTGTGTGCCAAACCAACTCAATCTTCTCCAACTTGCAGTCGACTGCGGAATTATGGCCTAAATATCTTTGTAAAAATATTGTTTTGTAAAAATCATAAACCGGTCCCAGGTTTTCAAAACCTTCACAATTCACAAGACTGACAGAAGATTACATCACCTGTAAACATGTGAGACAACCATTTTCTGGTGCACAAGGATTCTTGTGTCTTTATAGAGACTGTACAGGGGTTTTCAGTTTTACTTTCTTTATATTCATTTTGAGCTTCACTTTTTTTTTCCCCCTTGCTATTTTTAAATAAGATACTTATAATGCTTGATGAATTCAAGGGAAGGAGGACCAGTTCATACTGTTTTGAGTTTTCCAAGCACTGATGGTAAACTGCACTCCAGCATTACAGTTTTGCAGGACTAGCTATGTCATGCCTAGTTTAACATCAGACAGATAAGTGTTATTAAATGAGCCCCTAAATGTAATAGAATTATAGTGGGGAAATGTAAATTATCCCTATATGATCACATAATGTGGAAATAGGCTTTTTCCACTTTATAATACTTTCAGACACATGGTTTATCTCTGGAATTTTAAAGGCAACGATACTGCACTCTTAGCAACTAAATATATTTAATTGTTTTAATTTTTATTTTTCTGTTTTGACTAATAAACACGGAGAGATTAACCTTGTTCGCTTAGCTAAACTAGTCAACAATTTGTGCTAATTAATTTAATTTGTAGGGTTTTTTTCTGGAAACAGCAGTGGGCTACACCTAATTAGCTTTTTCATTTGGACAGCAAGAACCTGATGAAATCAAGTAAAATCCATTTTAAACTAATACTAATAAACCATATTTATGGCTGAACATCTTTTCACTTATTTCTCAAGTCAAACTTTCAAATTCAATAGATACTTTTTACCAATACTTAAAAAAAAAATTTAATGTAATCTAGAAGACGATGCAATGCCACAGCTCTTTCAGAGTTGGTTGGTTTTAAGGCCTTTGGTGAGGAGCATGGTGTGATGCCACAGACAGCCTTACTTCTACCCAGGAAAAAGTTTTTAATTTACACCTAGGGTTGCCAGAATATTAACAAATGCAGTGTATCATAGGATGAGATGAAGAAAAGAATTGTCTTATTAACAGCGAGTGAATCTCAGGTGTTTGGACACGAACTGTGGTAGCATAGTTTTGTTGTAAATCCAGAATATGAATCCTGACTCCGACACTGACTTGGCATACGGACCATGTCATGTCATAACATTTTATTCTCTACCCTTTTAATTAGTAAGATTCTAATGCTCACCTTTGGTCAGTCCCTGCTATATACCAGCCTGCCCATTTTCCCATTCCCCCTGGATAAAGTAGAACAAATTGCATTTCTCCCTGAAAGAAACATCTTTCATTGTGTGTCAGCTACTTTTATAAAGCTGATATACTCTTCATTTTTCTCTGTTCTTTTTCTTGTCTCCACTACAACAGAATGTCAGTTAATCAGGATGACTTTTGTTTGAATTTAGCAATTCCCTAAATGGACTACCGTTATTAGCTGAGATTAGATCTACACAAATACCAAGGTATTTGAACTGTTCTGTCATTTACAACTTCAATCCCTGATGTCTTGCTAGGATATTCCAATTTCAGTTTGAAAGTACAAGTCATAATAAATCCCACTCCTACAATTTGTACATACATCTTCCCAGTCTCACAAAGTACACCATTATTTTAGGATTTAATCCCTTATTACTAGTCCAGAAATCTGCTAATTTAGCACTAAGCAATTCATACTATTGTCTCCTTTTTACTGTTTACTTTGTATTCATTTTTCATTATTATTTTCAGAAATTACCTACTATCTATATAGTCTTTATTGCATCACCTATACACTACCCTATGCTTTTCTTTGAAAGATCATCAAATGTAATCCTTATAACATGGAAGCTGGCTTCCTAGTACACCCCAAGTCAATCAACAGGCTACAATGGTTTGCTGGTTCCACTAGTCTTTTCCTGGCAGTTTTACAGCAAAAACAAAACAAATCAAACAAACAAACAAAACCCCAAACTATCTTGAAAAAATCCTTGGTGAACATGACATGGGTTTAGTCTAACACATCTTTGATTTTAACTGGTAGAAACATGACAATAATTCTTTCTCCCACAAATATTAAGAAAAATAAAATACTTCTTATGTAGTACTACTATTTTAAATTACAGCACAAAATTATCATGGGCAGTCAACATTGCCCACGCTTCTCTTCCTTAGTTAAAAAGAGAGAGGATATAAAGATACAATACTGCGTACATACCATTTATGAATTATTTGGTTTGTTGCATCATATTTAAGGAATAATCTCATGATTTTGTAATAAACAGCAAACAACAGCTAGTGAGTTTGATTAAATATTGTAGCTGGGGCATTTAATCAATCCTGATAGGCACTTATGGCAAACACTGTATACCACAAAGCAATAAAGATTATGGCTATTAGACAAAAACTATACCACAAAAAGGAGAAAATGAAAAAATATCTCTTGCTTTCTCAGAAGATGGGTCCTGTTAATGTTCTCTGGATTCTCCAAAGCGATGATCAGTATGTATAGTACTTTACTAAGAAAGAAAGTCTGTCCTTTATATCAATGCACTTTGGATGTAGATAATGCATGCAATGATGGGAATAATCTCCTCAATAGTCAATTTAGTCATTTTGGAAGTAAAATGCTATAGAGAGATCAGAGCTACGAGTGGAGAGAAGTGAGAAGAGAGGACTTCATCTCCTTTTAAAGAACTAACGAGATCCTTAGAGATCTTGTGGCCAGCAGAGCCATCCAGCCAGGTATTCCTGCCTCACTGTCCAACCGCTCAGTCAGGAACTGCATTCCCTAGGGACCTGACTCTTCATTGCCTTCCAGCCTGGCAGATTTACATCTGACAGTATGTGACTGGAAAGAAAGATTAAAATTCTATCTGTCCACCGCATAGCTTTTTTACACCTCCTTCACACACATACAAAAAAAAAACCCCAAACCCCAGAGAAAATTATTTCTCTTTCCTGCTGAAATCACTTCTAGAGAAACAACACACACTAGATTTTTTGAATTTTAATTCTACTGAGAGTACATATGAGGTTTTTATCAAGTGTTTCATTACAGAAAAGCTTTCCAGATGCTTCTGCAAAGCAAAAGGTAGAGTAAGTTTAACAAAATTTGGGGCACATAAAGGAAAATCGAAAATACATTTAAATTAAAAAAACTTATAACAAAACCTCGATACTTTAGGCAGCTCTAAATTCCAAAATACTTCCCCTTTACTTTTTATAGTCTGTATTTTGGAAGGAAACCTTCATTTGATGAATGCACCATTGACACATGTATCTTATCTTTCCATTGCATTTTGGTCAACGGTAGACAAATCTTCAAGGGCAGAATTATTATTGCTAAACCACTAAGAATACTAGTTGTACACTTTTGGGTCACACAGTCTTATTTAGGAAGTAGATAGCCAAATGTTTTCTCAAAGAAATGGGCCAGGTCATATGCTAATTAAATCAGGTTTAAGAGATTGTCCTTAGATAATTATTCATTATAAGGATTCCCACCCTTGCTAAAGGATTAGTCCTGCTCCTTGTTAGGTTAACCGACTGTTTACCTGCTTTGTTTCTTACATTTGCAGCCTCAGCATATGTCACACCTCCACAGAATTGTACTTGCATTAATGAGAAATGCAGCTAACAAATGCCTAGTTCATCTTCCCTCCCCCTGCCCCTTAGCTTCCTCTCCCAGAGGACATCTCTGCTGATGACAGCTTTCATGGAAAAGCATCCAAACAAAATGCAAAGCAGTGGCAGCAACTGATTCACAGCTTTCTAACACCATCATTATCATAATTACATTGCTCAACCACAATTATCTTACCTGTTACACACACACACACTAATTCATTTTTCCACTATGAATGTTCATCACATGTATAATTTCATCACTGTATGTGCAACAGGAATGTAATAAAATTAAGTCACGTATGAGTGGGTTTTACAAGGTACAGTTCCAAGAGCTGTTAATTTAAAGCCTTTCACAGTATATTTAAATTTTACAGGCAGTGTTATCAATGGTGTCACTGTAACACATTTGTATTGCTTTTCTATTACTTTTGAATTTTGCATTTTCTTATACAAGGCTGGGTGGACTCCATTAATATACCAGAAGACACTGTCAAGTGCTTCACCCTTTCAGAGTGTGGTAGCTACTGGATTCATCTCCTCATTCCCACAATTCTCTGTTTGGGTAGTTCAGTGACCCCAATATAGAATGCTAGTAACTGGGTCCTTGAATTTAATGTCAGAGAATTTGCATACACTTCCCTTCAATCCTCCCTCTCCCTGGGAAGCAGAAAACATAGAATAATTATTTAAGACATGTTAGGAACTGGAACACAAATTGTTATATATAGTTGTTGGTTTATTTGTTGTTGGGGTTTTTTTTACTGAAGTAAATCTGAAGTATAACTATTAAAAAAAAAAAAAAAGGAATATATATATAAACCTCCCAAGTCAAAAAAACACAAGGCAGGAAT
>JAAGNO010001472.1:34464-62840 GCA_033439905.1 Ceryle rudis | reverse complement strand
GCAAGTTCACAGATGACACCAAGCTGAGTGGTGCTGTCAATACACCAGAGGGATGGGATGTCATCCAGAGGGACCTGAACAAGCTGGAGAGGTGGGCCCAGGTGAACATCATGAGGTTCAACAAGAGCAAGTGTAGGGTCCTGCACCTGGGCCAGAACAATCCCCACTATCAATACAAGCTGAGGGTGGAGGTGATGGAGAGCAGCCCTGCAGAAAAGGACTTGGGGGTGTTGGTAGACAAGAAGATGGACATGAGCAGCCAGTGTGTGCTTGCAGCCTGGAAGGCCAATCGCATCCTGGGCTGCCTCAAAAGAAGTGTGGCCAGCAGATTGAGAGAGGTGATTCTACCGCTCTACTCTGCTCAGACCTCACCTGGAATACCGCGTCCAGCTTTGGAGCCCTCAGCACAGGAAGGACACAGACCTCATGGAGTGCGTCCAGAGGAGGCCACAAAGATGATCAGGGGGCTGGAACACCTCTCCTATGAGGACAGGCTCGGGGAGCTGGGATTGTTCAGACTGGAGAAGAGAAGGCTCCGGGGAGACCTAATAGCCACCTTCCACTACCTGAAGGGAGCTTACAAAAGGCCTGGAGTGAAAGGATGAGGGGTAATGGTTTTAAATTAGAAAGGAGTGGATTTAGATTAGAAATAAGGAGGAAGTTCTTTACCACAAGAGTGGTGTGGAGCACTGGAACAGGTTGTCCAGGGTGGTGGTTGAGGCCCCATCCCTGGAGACATTCAAGGTGGGGCTTGATGAGGCTCTGAGCAACCTGCTCTAGTTGAGAATGTCCCTGCTCTCAGCAGAGGGGTTGGACTGGATGACCTCTGGAGGTCCCTTCCAACCCAGACATTTCTATGTTTCTAGATATATATACCAGTAAATATCAAAAGCACAACTACAGCCCAGCAATTGTAACCTACTGAATCCACCAGTTGTCAAGACCTATAGAAGTCCTTCAAAATTAAATTACCTTTTATTCAGAGAGCTGCTGACACTGAAGTGGATTTGGCCAGGTCAATAGGACTTCGCATAACCACATGAGCCTGCAAAAATTACCTGAGGTTTCCCAGGTGTCATCGACATTAATGTGAGTTGTGGGGGAAGAGCATTTCGCTTTCAGCATACAACATGATGAAGAGCCCCTGGATTTTCTGTCTTTTCTATCTGAAATGGACATTTCATAAACCAGCAATCAAAACCAAAATAAGTCATTAAATTATTAGAGCACAAGGTTGCCAACCTGAATAGCTATGTCTTGTTTGCATCATCTGAAACTAACTTCCACATATTTTATTTGCTATTAAAAGCAATTTTTTCTGTTAATTGAAATATACTTGTCTTACATTGTAGCGTTGCTGTATGGTCCCTGGGATGTGCACAACCCCCTGAATTTTACACATTTCCAACACAGTGAAATTTCAGGAGTACCCAATAGCAAGGTGTATATAACTGTAGTAAAACACAGCTTCATCAAGGCAGAAGTAAATTATGTGTGAACAGAGATACAGAATAGGAAAAAATGGATTATTTACATTACAGGTGAAATACTGTCTGATATATTATGCTTTGCGCATCCCTAAAAATGTTTATATTCAAGTCTGATCCAGCATTTAATTTATCCAGCACTGAGCCTGACAACCGTCTGATTACTCCAGCAGCAAGAATCCAGAGTCTACAGCCAAAACTGGACATTCTTGTCCACTTTAATACTAATCTAGGAATGGAATCTAATATGTCACTGTTATGATTCACACTTGCATTGTAATTTCTAGTTTTACATAACAGATTAATAATTTATTTCTTCCAGTTCTTCTTGCATTGTTCAATTTAGCCTCTCTACAGATGAATGTATTTCCTCTGATTCCTTTAGAGTGTTTAATAGTACTTCCTTCTTCTGCTGTTTTCTCAAATGTACTATTTTCACTCAATGCACCTTAAGTTAACTGACAAGATGTAGGACTATCAAGATAAAGCTGGTCTTCAGACTTGTGTCTGCATATCAGGTGGATTACATTTTCACTACAATTCTTAGCTTTAAAACTGTAGTGATTTACCAAAGAACGGTTAGTGTGCAAGAAAGATGTTCCTGTCTGTACAGCTGGTGTTTAGGTTCAACCAGCTCCCAGTTTGCAAAGAGAAAACTGCTACATGATAAGCAGAAACACTGAGTTTTTTTTCTGGGTTTGGTGGAGTTATTTTATTTTTATCCTGACTCAAAGCCAAATTTCCGTTTGCAGAAGTGGTCCTTCTTAGCACATTTTATTCAAAAGGCTTTCATGTCTGAAGTAGAATTACTAGTTAAGTAAAAGGATAATAATGAAAGAAGCAGGATGGTCTCCTGGAACAGGGGAAGTCTCAGCACTTCCAGTAAGAGAAATGGGTCAGAAATGCCATAGAACCAGATTACTCAATATACTAGAGTTCTTCTAACCCTCATAAACACATCATCGTACTGAGACAGAGGTAGATGCAAAAGCTCTGGGTTTTTTGCGATAAATGGGATAAGATGGGCTATTGGAAATTCTAGCATGGAGTATGGCATTCTGAACAATGTAATTTTCCTTCTCAAACAGAATAAAAATGTCAAGAACCTTACATTTGAGGGGGGAAAAATGGCCACTGTAAAGCATTCAGAAAAGCTCTGTCATACTAGCCACCTTGAAAGAAAATTCATACAGAATACACAAAAAATGGGAATAGGAACAAATATGGAAACCAGCTGAGTTTCATGGCAACATTACACGGGTTCAAGATTCTTTAATGGAAAAGGAAAGTTTGGTAGGTGAGGATGTAATTATTAAAGAGAGCACAAGAAACTACAAACTTGAAAGTGAATGGATAGGGCTGCAGGAAAGAAAAGAAAAAGAAAGAATCAAAACAAATTGAGCTATTGCAGGGAACACACCAACATATATTTAGTGAGGCAACAAAGTGTTCTTTGAAAGAAGAGTGTAAGGCACTTTTTTAAAAAAGCATAAGTGGAAAAAATATAATTTATACTAGAGGCTCATAATTATTTTAATAAGAAAATAATAGAATACAACAATAGAATTGTTAAGAAGAAAACATCTGTTTCAGATGTGACTGCATAGAGGACAAAAGGAATCGTGATATCTGCCTGGCTCTGGGTATGTGAAAAGGGATCATCTATGTTCTGAATGGGCGGGAACTCAGAAAACTCACAAAGCTTCAGGTGTATCAAAAGTTACATAAGCAAATTTGCAACTAAGGCCCTAAAGGAAAAGATAGCAAGAAAATGAACAAGCAATCTTTAAGCAAAAGAAATTTTGTACATTAGTTCTTTCTTAAATGTATTTTATCCAATTTTCTGGTGAGAATCATGAATTATGGCTGGGAGAAATGTAAGCATAAAACGAAGGTGAATGATGTAATTTCTAGTTTCAAATCAATGTCGTTTGATGCAGCCTTAATCGTTAAACTGCAAGGGGAATCCAATTTTTACTTAATTTAATTAAAATATTGGAATCCTATTAGATTTGATTCCATACAGGAAAATATTCCATGTTCATCAGCTCAGTGTGTATTGTCAAACTGTGCATTGACCAACTTGTCCAATATCAACCATTACTTTATCTCCTTCGCAGGAGGAAAGAGCCCAGATCACCACTCCAAAGACTCCAAATCCTGGCAATCTGAGCAGAGGTCAGAGCTAAAATATTTAAGTGCCTCCAAGTTCCCCTTCTCTCTCCACTAAATCCATCTCTGAAAAAAAGGTTTCAGTATTTGAATTCAGGGTGTTGTTTCAGTGCAGGATGTGCTGTTCTGAAGAGATGATGTCCACTTAGGGTTTTTTTTTTTAAATTTTACTAACTTTTCATATCTCTGTTACATGTTCACAATAGACTATATAGACCAACTGGACTTAAAAAGATAAGCAGCAAAAACTTGTCAGTTTTCTAACAACTGAGAACAATTAATGATTTCCTAAGTTGTGGATTTGAGTATTTTATACTTTAAATTTCCTTATAGAAACTATATCAACTGGCAAATTCCGGAAAACTAAACATGATCTCCTTATATCATCTTCTTACAACGGTAGCATACTTTAAAGTGACAGAAATAAAGTCACTGCATCTAGAAAAGATTCTGAATCTTTGACAATTAACTCACATAATACTGTAGAATTAAAGGAGGGAATTAGAAAGAAGAAATTAATTAGCACTATTCTATGAATTTGCAATCTGTACATCACCCAGAATATCTGGCAAGCCTTTATGACTTATTTGAAGGGAATTCTAATAGCACATTCATTTCAATAAAAGAAATATAATGACACTGAGATAGAAAAATAATTATCCTCATTAAAAAAAAAAGTTGCTTTAATTCCATAGGGAAGCCAAAAAAGCCTGAGACACATTGAAATAATTCCTGGGAAAGTGACAGGTGTTTCAAAACTAAGCAACAAAAAAAGTCAGTAGGAGACTACATAACTCCAGGGCAAGAATCTGCAAATGAAAGAAGATCAGCAGTAATTTATTCACACAACAATTAAAAAAGGAAGAGTTGAACAGTAGTCTGAAATGTGAAACCTCTGCACAAGCACACCATAAGCTCTACCTTCTTGAAGCACAAAGCAAATCTAATGTGATCAAAGGATTTCTACAAAATAAAGCCAGCTACAACTATTCAGTATAGGAGAATTGACAAAGATATTAGTAAGAAGCAACTATAAACAAGTAACTATAGAACACCTCAGATTACTAGGTTCTGTTGCTGTTGAAAAACAGGACTATTTGTCTTAGAATTTGTTCTACAAATCTTCACTTATTTGCAACGTTCCTCACAGCATGGTGTTCATTACTGTTAATTAGCCGAACTTCATTTCTACAGGGACTACAAAAGGAGCAGAATCATTGCAAAGGTAGAAAATAATAGGTGCACAGTATTGGGGCTCCCTGCCAGTTCCCATACATTTCCTCTACTCATCCCTGAAAGACACATTCTGGCCGGATACTCCATTTGTCAGCAGCAGGCTGTTGTCTGCAAACAGCAGCATCCTTTTCAGAAGGACGCCCCTGATAACCCTTTACCAGCCAGGTGTCACAGCCCTTATTCCCTGGCCTTGTCAGAGCCAGGCAGAACCTCCAAGCACCCAGGATGCCTCAAGCAGCCTGTAAAGACTATGAAGGTACAAATCCACAGCTAGGAGAGTGGCAGCTGAGCTGATGAACCCACTGTGCCCCACCACCAGCAACTTAGAGATGCCGAACTCCACATGCCATCCATGGCAGCATTTGAAGGTTCACGTTTTTCCAAAGCTTTGCCATCCTTTGTTTATATGCAGAAGGAAAAAAATAAAAATTAAAAATTTCTTTGCTTGTGAGTTTAGGGTATTTTTGGGTGGAGGGAGATGTTGGGGTTTTTTTGTCAGTTTTTTTGGGGGGGGATTTAGTTGTGGTGGGGTTTTTTTGTTTTGGTTTGGGTTTTTTTTGTAGTTTTTGGTTGGTTGGGGTTTTTTTAAAATAAGGGTTTTGTCAGGCAAAATTCTGTACTGAATATGAGATATGAATACATTTTGTAGCAGAATTCTGTTTTTCCCTTGTCACTAGCTACCTAACATTCTCAAGATCCATTTTCATGAAATGATTTACCCTACAGACACTTTGCCAATGCATTACTGGTTCCCAAACTCTATCTGTTGAAATACACACTCTTCTCACTGAACACCAAGTTAAATTTTCAAGTAAATAAAGTTTCTTTTAATGGAAAAAAAAAAAACCCAACCAACCAAACCATGAAGGATTACTGATAATGATTCTGCAAGAGATGCAAGCTTTTTATTCTATTTTCCCACAGCTGAATATCCCACAGATTTAAACTTTCGACATGCCAAATACCCACATGTCTCTTTGGAATCTGTTGTAGAAAACTCCAGTGCAACATGTACAAAGGAGACAGATAACAAAGTCACAGATGGTGTGCCACAACTGTGGGGTTTGTTTGTTTGCTTTAACAAATGATGTTGGTCTTTCTAAAAATTGATTTATTTCCCAGTTCTCCTGTATTACCCTCTCTTTCTGCATTTTTTTAAAACACCAGAATATCAGAGCAATTATGACTTTAGCAATTATTTCAGAAGTACTTTTAAAATTTTAATATCCAGCCAAGTATCTTTATAATGTGCTAAGTTTGCCTATAATTTATGAGTTATAAAACTAAAATATCCAAATCAATATCCAGAAAGTATCACATCTTTAAACCAAATTAACTTATGTAGGAGCAGTTAATCCTCAGTGTCAAGCCATGCTGCCTTTTTATTTTTCTCCCCTTAAGTAATTTAAAAGATAATTTCCCTGAGGATTTAAAAGCACTGAGATAGGCTATATGCAATAGCATCAGCTCTGCCTGGGAAGAAGGACACACTTCACATGTCTTTAAAATAAATTGCCAGAGAATGTAATGTAGCCTTCCTGGGTACTTTCATCATAGCACTACCTATTTATTATCGAGAAAATGTCAAATTCAGATGTTAATTCGGGAAGCAAAATCTTATAGATTGAACCGTGAAAATGATACTCATAATGCACAAGGAAAGAGTAGAAAAACATTTTGAAGGGAACTAATATGATGAATCTGAACTTGAGTATATCTGTAATTAAAATGGATAGTGCACACATAAGCATGTTTTACATATGCATATTAAGATGTAATACTGACACACTAAGTGAGCCCAGAGCAGCAAGAATGGATTCCCAGAGACCCACGAAATGAAGAAAGTAAGTTATCCTTTTAAATATGTGCAATGCAGAGTTGTGGGAAGCGGATGATGCTGTGGGTTCAAATGCTGCTATGATGCAGGTGATGCCCAGCTCTGTCAGAGCTGGTCTGAGTTTAGATGTCACTGCATCTGACTGCTACTCAGTCCATCTGTGGACATTCACGACTCTGCTAATCCTCAATCGCTAGAATTTACTGCTGAAAGGTTTATCAAATAACACAATTATGGCTGTTGAAGAAAATGGAAACATATTTTCAAACATTAATTTAAAAATATGTATTTTACTGCTTAATACTTTGAGTTCCCTGCAGCCTGCTGAGCACCCACTCTCTTCAATGTAATCTCTTCAGGCCACAAATCTTCTCCATTTATATTAAAAACTGCAGCTCCTGGACTTGAGCCAATATCAAGTGACTGATGTTGAATGTAAATCCCTGTGGGAACTTGGCTGAGTTTGTAGACATGCTTGACTAATTGGACTAGCAGCACGTGCATGCTCCATCTTACCAGACAACTGGCTTAGACTAGAGGAAGAAAGGTGTCTGCTCCAGATGTGTGAAAGTCATATCCAGCAACCCAGCTTTCTCCACCATGTTACAGAAAACAGAACTAGAAACCACAGATCTCATGGCTTTCAGATCAAAATGTGGTGATGCCCCTGAGCCGGTTTTGCTCCAAAATTGAAAAAAAAATCCAAACATCCAACAACTTAAATTCTATAAAAGAGTTGAAAAAAAATGACACTAATCATATATGTTTACACTCAAGATAAATCTCAGAAACTTGTTCTCAATTTTATAGTGCTGCAGAAGGCAATATTTTGACTAAGTACTTAAGTATTTAGGTATTTATAATGCGCTGATGGACAAAAAAATAACTTCAAAAATCATCTTTATGGACTTAAAGTGGAAAGACAAGTATTTATAAAGAGGAGTTATTTTATTTTAAACTCAATGTACTAAATAATTTAGCACAGTATGTTGTTTAGCAGAACTTTAAGTTCCCAAAGAAAACCACCAATGTCTAATCAAAGTTGCCCACCTGGAAAATTGTGGTACTTGTTCCATGTTATCAGAATAGGCTCATTTACTGTAGTAGCATTGCACGAAAATAGTCTTGTGTATAAAACATTATCCTGATTATAGGATTACTCCTGTTAGCAGACATTCATTTTAAAGCATCACTGCCCTTCTTAAAGCAAGACAGAGTACTGTGTTATTTTGCAGTAATGGTAGTGAATGCCATACCCTAATCATGGAACCCCTCAGGATAATTACTGCTCAAATAGCTAAGTAGTTGACTAAGCTCCGTCTCATAATACCTGGAATGCAAAGGTGTTACATATGAGGTAATACATATGAGGTAAATCTCAAGAAGACTTTAAATTTGCAGGTGTTAACTGGCTCCTTAGTGCCCTGTCCCTGCAGGTCACCATTGCATCTTTAGAGACAGACAGGCTCCTTCGCTGGGAGATCCACGCTCTGCCTGCCTTTGCCAGGAAGGGCTGACTGCCACTTAGAAGGATCTGTCTATCCACCAGCCAGTTATTTGCAAAACACCACAACAAAATCTAATGGAGCAAAAAGTAATGGAGACGCTTACTGCCTGGACAGAAAAGTATTAAGGCAGACTGGGATAAAGGGAAACAAAGGGTTTTTAATATCTGCAAAATCCCTGTTGAGCCATTAACCAACCGAACAAGACAGTGCCCTCTGCCTACTGAGCCCTGCTTGAACAAACAAGGAAACAATCACCAGAATCTGACATTGCACAAATCAAAAGACCTGCTTGTGCCTGTCCAGGAATGAAACCCCAGTCTTCCTCACTGCTAGCAACCCCAAGACGACAGCACCTACATGACTTACACACCTTCCCCAAGAGAGTGAGACAAGAGTCCTTAAGGGCATCAGTGCTGGTCCTATTCACAGATTCTCTGTTTAATGAGTATAAAATAATTGAAGGAACAAGGAATTAATTTAGGGAGTGAGCACTGTTAGGCAATCAGACAAAGCTCTTGAAACCTGGTATCCTACATACTTAGCTAAAGACAGTGAAAAAAGAACTCGTGTTTGCTGGGCAGAAGTAGAGAGATACAGTTTTGTATTAGAAGGAACTCATTAATAGTATGAAAAGTAAACAGAAAATTAAAATTAATAACAGCACAGTTTGCTCTCCCATATGCTTCTCCATCTCACTCACTATTTTACATGGCACTATAAATGATATCAGACTGCTTGCTTACAAGTAATGGGCCATTAAGTAGAATCTTAGCAGATACCTAACAAGATGCACTTCTCTAATTGCCTTCATTGTTGCAGTAATTAACGAGATCCCACTTCCTTCTTTATATGAATTGTGCCCAAATTGTTCCAATCTTTGTATAAACATTTTCTCCATGAATGCTTGTGTGCAGTGAGAACAAATTTGGAAAATGAAATTCATAGCCAGTTTTAGAAGAGGATGTGTGCATAAACATCCTTGTTAATCTCAAGGTGAAGTATTCAGCTATTTTTTTTTATGACACATTTTTGTCATTGTAACCATCAGTGATGTCTGAAACTGACATTCTTATTAATATGTTTTCAAAATAATTCTCAAGAAACCTAGTGAAAAGAGAATAAGTCAAACAGGCTGGCATTTGTTTTGATGACAAAACAAAACCATGTCTACCTGCATTTTCCAAGGTTTTGCTCTAATGTAGTCTGATTCCAACTCCGATCCCTTGCATGGGAAAAATCAAGCTCAACTCTGCAGCATGAAAACAAGGAGAAACTTAGAATAAGCAGGAATCTCAAGAGATGCAGAAACAGGTACAAAACTGAAGTAACAGGCATAAGAATGGAGCACAGTTAGAATTTCAGCAAAAACTATTGACCATAGGTGCACACTCCACAGTTAGCCATTGTAGGTTGAGTCGCAGCATACACATTGGTTCCTTGCTTTACTGAGAGCATTTGTTATCTGCCCTCTTAACTGCGTGAGGAAATGTAAAACTGGGATTCTGGTTATGGTAGAAGAGGCCCAAGAGTAGTTGCTAACTAACTAGCTCTACATGAGAACCTAAGCTGCAGCCAGGGACTGGCAGTTTAGATAGTGCACACCTTGCCAGTCTACTGTGATGCAAACTCTAAAAGTTGTCCTACTAGGGATGAAAAGTCTGGAGCAATGAAAATTCCTCCAGTCAACACAAAAATATTACACAAGGATAATATCTGATCAGCAACAGAAAATCAGAATCTACAAAAGAAAGGATCTAAGTTACGATATATTTGCACCAGTTTTAGTTACAAAAGCCACCGTGATACGATACAGCAGTTTGTAACTATAGATGCCAGTATCAGGGACCAAAAATACCTATTCTGCATTGCATGACTTGATAGAAAACTGTTTCAGGGTCTGAGAGAATTCATAATTTATGAGAAGATGCAGCAGCTTGATACCAGACAAACAGGGTCAGGGGGTGGACAAATATGAATGTGTTTTTCCAAACTCATGGTTTTGATAATTAGTGCAGTTTAAATTGCCCACATTAATGGGGGGAGGAGGGAGATAGAAATTTTTTCTCGGCCTTTCCATTCTGGAGTTTACCAAAGTTTGGTGCTCTTTCTGTTTCACTTTTTAAACTGGATTTCTCTTTCCTTTCACATCCAATTGGGAGCATCATTTTTCATTGTCATTCCAAGATGTGGCAGCAATCAAGTGGAAATAGCAGCTAGTGCCCACAGTAAATCATGACTGGGGAGTAATTAACTTGTCTGTAATTAACCATGGTATCTGGCAAGAAACTGTGGCATCTTATAACTAGAGAGTAGAAAAATTCACATCTAGCATAATTATTGATGATCACTTCAAATAGAACTTATTAGTTAAGCATATACAGATTTTAACCAGAGAGCAGATCACCCAATGTTCTGAATATCCTCACTCTAAGATCATTTCTTCACCCAGTTTACTGTGGACTGGCTCTACAGAAAGTCCTCTAAGCTCCCCAGCTGTTGGATGCTTACTAAATATCCATTTCACCCAAACCTGCAGATTCCTCAAAATCACTATTAAAACTCATATTTCCTGTGATCTCTGATGTAACTACTGAATTGCTTTGGGACACTGCTACAATTCATAATTGTATAAACTTATCTATACTATCATTTATTCTTAGGCACAAGAAACAGCACCAATACTAATTTTAGAGATCTATGGGTCAGAAGAGATCATAGCATCTCATCTTACCCCAGCCTAGCTCGTACCGTGGATACTTTCAGAGATAAGAACAAAGAGGTAACAGGTATTATTGTGTCAGAATTTGCAAATCAGAGCCTTGTTGATAGTTCACCTTTGGCCGATCTCTATCACGCATTAACACCAACCAACCAATATAATTTCAAATGCTCTCTACACATTACAAGACTGAATTTCATTCATTATGCTTTGCGTAGTCTTTCCACTGATGCAAAAGGAGAACAAGAGTGAGGTTACCCAATTTAAATGGCACTACATGCATTCTACACTTATTTTGCACTAATGCAAGTAACTTTGCTTTACTTATGCAGGTCCCCATTACTGTCAAACCTATGCCAAAGAAGCACAGGCAGAATAACAACACAGGTGGTTTAATATCTGTGGATGCTGACAGGACCTGTCAGCATAAATACAATGCACAGTAACTATCAAAATGCAAATAGTGGAAAAAGTCCCTACAAACAACATATGATCATTGCTGACCTCCATAAGAACAACTGCTGTGCCATGAGCTTCTAACAGAGCGAAATGAAGATATATAATTGGTTCTATATAAGCTGAGTTTAGGGCTGCGACAAAAAAAAAAAAAAAAAAAAAAAGATGTTTAGATGCTAATTACACCTATAAAAAAGTACAAGGACTGAATTGTGTCATTAGATGCCAACACAGATGTTTCTTGAGCTCCATACTCAATTTCAAAAATAAAAGGGTTTGAGTATATGTTGGATTATTAGAAACAATTTCTCCTTTTCATAAGGAAAAAATAAAAACCTTACTGCCCTGATATTCCAGACCAGTGGGGCTTTGTGATGTCTCCTCTTCTGCTCGCACTGCCAAAACCCAGTAAAGTTGAGAGCCATAATAAAAGCTAAAAGTAACCTCATAGGAAAACTTAACAATGTGTATTGATGGATCTAATTCTAGATTTGAATATAGATGCTGATTTCTACATTTAGACACCTTGCAAATAGATGCAATACTAATATCCAGAAAATACATTTTTCTCTGCTGCTTTGGGAATATTTTGACTTTTGCTCCTAGGGCACAGACATCGTAATGCACCTCCTGTTCACAGGGAAGTTAATAATGTATTGAATGACTGATACAAGAAATGAATCATTGTTGTGTATTTCTGTGGTTTCAGATCTGTTTGTTCTGCAAAGCCCTTTGTTCTAATATTTATAAGGTGTCACAAGAAAATATGTTTTACAGGAAAGCATTTAAAAGATATCTGTCTTTTGTGAATAAACTGTCATTTCAGAAATTACTTTCAAATATAAATAATCAGGTCATCTTACACTCACAGTAATTTCTTAAGCTAATTACACAGTTTGTTTAAAAAGAGACAAAAAGAAAAACACTTTTTAGTGTTTCTATTTCTCCTCCACTTTTTCTTTTGTCTCCCATGTGGTGATATTTGGTAAAATACACCTGGAAACACCATTTATTGTGTTTTAATTTCATTTGGGTAAGATCTATGGCAAGGAATAAAACAAGAACATCAACACTAACATTAAGACTGTTTCTCATTACACTGGAACAGGCAAAATTCCTGATCCCATAAGCTGCACAACTAAATCTTCCCTAGACCAAGGCAGACATTGCATATCTCCAAGAGCGAAGGGGCAAGGAGCTGCTCAGAATGATTCATAGCCTGAAGCTGACAAGGACCTTCCAAGGAGTCCCAGCATCAGGCAGGTCGATCTGTGATACTGGATGGCTGGGCAGAATTGCCTTTTAAAATTTACTGGGTTGTCACAGCTACAACTGTGGGTATGGCAGCTCCTAGTTCCCACTAATCCTGTTATCAAAATCACACACAAACTGTTCACAGACTGCTTCTGGCTCCAAGTATATCTAGGGTGCTGAACACAAGAACTCCAAGAAACACAGGGGATTTGCTTGCTTTATTCAACAGCAGAATCACAAACTTGGTCTCCTTTACTTCATTTTTTGATTGATCATTTACCTTGGACAAAACTGATGGCAGTATTTCCAGAAAGTGAATTTTATATAAAAGCAACACTTCCTTCACTAATCTTTTCTCCTACGCTTCCTTTTCCTACAAACACTAACAACAGTCAGAGGAGATACAAGATCTCAAATTAATTTATGCAAAAAGAAGAAATAAGCAGAAGTAAGGAGGACAGAACAGCCAGTCCAAAAGTGGCAGCAAAGGGGTAGCTTAGGGGGCTGTTTATCCTTACATGGAGTTATGCAGATTTACACTGAAATATTTCTCATAAGATTTCATCTTTTCCTCAACTTTCAAGAGATGGTAAGACCCTGCCCAGGATCAGGATTTCTCGACAGCACACAAGAGCCAGACTTTTAAATACTCATTATACTCATGGCCCCAAAGTGAGTCCAATAAACGAAATCTAAAAGAAAGGGTACCTCAAGGAAAGCAATGATGACATTAGTTATGGGAAGATATTTACAGATTGTTATGTACTTGAATCTCATTCCCATATTCTGCTACAAAAGGCTCCAATTAACACACAAACCATCAGAAAATTCCCCTAAAAAGGGTCTTTGGACTTACACAGCTGGGGAAATCGGAAACAGAGCTCTTCCAGACCTTCTCTTACCCAGGCCCACCTGCCCACAGCTGCTCTGAGGCACAGACAGGTGAGAAGTATCACCAGTGTGAATAAATCCATAACTGACTAAACCTTCAGCTCTTCTTTCTAAGAAAGAATTTGCCCTAAATAAGCATTTTGGAGACCAGTGAAATGGGCAGCGCTGGGAGCTACATGCAGCTTACGGCTCCCTGGCCCTGACAGGTCAGGTTTCACAGAATTGGGTTATCATTGTTATTGAGCCAAATACTGCATGGACCTCATTACTGGAAACTGAATATGAGGAAGCTTTCAAAAAAATCTGTCTGTTAAGGGTTGTTGTTGTTATTTGCTGAGCTTTTCTATATCTATACTCTTAAGGGAATAATTTCAAATTGTGGTTAAACAAAACTCCTCCTTTCTCCCTATGAAATACCAATGGCCATTTTGAGTGGCACAGAGCAGCACTGAACATCACCCTGCACCAAACACTGAGAAATTTTGAGTTCAGTGGGCACCATGGAAGGACTGGCAGCATAGATCCCAAGTGAGGCTGGTCCCACTGATTTTTGTTTCACCGTACCTCTTAATTCCAAGTAGCAAAGTAGTCATGGTGAGCATTTAATCCTATCTTACCTAGCAAAAGTCAATGGGAGTAGGGTTAGACCCTAAGCAGTATGTCTTCCTCTTGCCACCATCAAATATCTGGCTATACTTACATTGGAAATTGTTATTTTCCATGAAAAAACCATACCTTCCCATCTGTACTACAGCTCATTCAATAGTAAATATTTATATATGGCAGTGCATTCTGGCAAGGAAGTACACTAGCACTGTGATTAAAAAGATGGAATTTTCTGCATGTTGAGCAAACAGCTTAATGCTTTGATTCAGAAATATGCATCTAGTTAAATCCAGGCTTATGGGTCTTCCTTGTACTGATGGATTTAAGTATGTGCTTAAGTGCTTTTCTGAAGCAGAGCTTAACAGATGGAAAACCTTTTGAAACAAGAAGACTGAAAATCAAAAAGCCCTGAAAGATGGCTATTTAAATCTTTACATAATCCTATTTACTTGAATATTTACAGGATTCCTTTTCTGTCAATAGCAAAAAATATATATTTTTATAACTGCAGAGATTAGGTTAAACAGGTAACTGAGAGCATCAAGGAAAAATAATTTTATAAATTCAGTGTGCTTGTAAATCCTTTCCCTCCATTACCTGACCCTAGATGCTACTACTGGGTAGTCTGAAACTGGAGCACGATACACTTCTCCACATGGCTCACTATGAGGAAACACCTGTTTATATCACAGCAAGTCGTTCAAGCTGATCTATTGGAAGAAGAGACAGAGAGTACCAGAGAAAAAGAAGCTGTTATTTAAAAATCAGAAATATATTGCCAAAGAGTATGAAAAGACCAAATACTTAGCAAAGCCTCTATGACAACTTAATTTATCTGAGTAAATGATACAGCAATTTAGAATAAAGCTGGAAAGCATGTGACATGTGGAATTAATGAAGTGTATGACAGTGAGGGAATCTGAGGTAAACACACAACTGCTAATGCATTCAGAAAGTTAGAAACACGCAAAACAAATCTTTCATTAACACAGGTATCATTAAGGAGAGGGAAGGGAAAAGCTCCTGCAGACAGGTTTACAATAACTGTCTTTTCAGAAAAATAAGATCTTCATTTGGATAAGCAAAACCCACATGGCAGAATGGGAGCATAACCTGAGTGTGACCTACAAGGCTAAGGAAGAAAATACATCAGATGTGTTATTAATGATATAACTAATTGACCTGCTCAAGAAAAGCATGGGTCTGAGAGGAAAACACAAGAACTGAAGGGTAGGAGAATGACAGGTTTTGGCAGAGCTCAACAGCAAAGATTGCCACAGTAAACACTCACTGCAGACAAAGAGCATTTCAGCAGGAATAAAGCTGGAAATATATTTTAATGATAATATCCCAGCTCTCTGTTCTCTTTAACGCCCAAACATCTGCTGATGTCTATTATGTTATTTACATTTATCAGAGTCTTGGACTTGTTACGGGTCCTACCAGAATGGAACACTGGAAATTACTGTATTGCAGCTAATAATCTGCTCTTGTCTCCAGGGCTGGTAAGTACACACTTATATCCCATCAAAGTCAATGGCACTAATGACATGCTTGAAGTCCCACATATTCTAAATTGTTTTTCTGGAGTAATGTCAGAAATTCATGACTTTTCAGGATTAATAAATAGAAGACAAAGCAGCTAAAGTTGAAGCCATATGAAAAATAATCTTTACAAAGGATTGTGGCTGTGTTAATGGAGCCTATGATTAGGTCATTATGACTCCCATCAATACATTACATGATCGAGTTTTAATCGAGGCCCACTCTAAGTGCATAGCAGCCCTATGCTCACTGCTAGACAAATTCTATCTACGCAACATCAAAAGCATTCAGAAAAACCAGACGCAGTATTTCCTTCATTTAAAGAGTTTTCTCATTTTCATGTGTTGGCAGAAGGAAAGACTGCTAATTATAGAAAACGTAACTCTTGTGCTAATGGTATCCAAAGATCACATCCAGTCATTTCAAAATTAATGGTGGCATTTATGTGTTTGGTTTTTTTTATAGGACTAGTACTTGACCCAGAGAAAATTTAGCCCAAGAAGGATGCAAGATTTTATCTATATATTTCATTTGATATTTTCAAGTTTGGAAGACTTGTACAATGGCTAAATGATTAATATATTTATTCAGCAAAGTCCTGCATTTATTATCAGTTTATTATCAACTAGAAAGAAAGAAAATAAGACCAAATTTGTAGAAGTGAGCAGCTGTATTTCATTGTGGAGCTGCTGGGGACTGTAAGCACTCTCAACCTTTACAAAATGAAGCCCTTGATGTTTAAACACTGACATTCTCTTTGTGATGCCAAATGGGTATCTTTGCCTTTTGTGAAGACTAAGGTTCACAAACAGAATGCAAAGATGGTATTTATCACAATGAGTGGGAGACAAGAAAAAGGGGACAGCAAGAAGAAAAGGCAACACAATGAAATGAAGTGAAAGAATATACATATGTGCTGCATTAATAAGACTTTAGAAAAATGAAGAGCCATCATAAAAAGACTAGGCAATGGGCACAGTAAAGCCAGTGAATAGGATTAGATAAAAAGCTTAAGATGATAATAAAAATAGTTTATTCAAGAAGTGAAAAAGAATGAGAAAGGGGACAAAGGAAAAAGCAATTCACATTTTTAGGAGAATGGACAATGGGAAAACTATTCTGAGTTCAGCCACACATAATTACATCTTGTTACCTTCTATACACCAGAAAAATATTTCAGGTCATTGTATATGAATTTACAGAAATACTAACACTTCAGAAGTTTGGAGATTTAAATATTTGAAAATATTATTACATGTAAACCACACCAACTTTGTTTGCAATATATAAAAATAGAAAAAGATCCTATCCATCTTCAGCTGAAACCAAGGCAATTCATTTAAAGTGTGTCACATAAGGTAGAAAAGAAGAGAACCTTCAGCTTAAATTCAGACGGATATGCACCAAAGGGTGCAAAACCAGATCTGAGAATATTTATTGTGTAGAAAAATATTCTGCATGCTATTGGGTTTTTTTAATAAACCAAAGATCCATGCATGCTATTTCTACAGTCATCAGTGCAATTCCTTAGCATGGAAACAAAGAAAATGTGCATTAAAAAAAGCTATACAAGAGTAACTTAATTCTGAAGTGCTGTAGCAACACATCCCCTCTAGACAAAACGATGACCCAAGCTCTTGCAAGGTAGTGAAACATATCCTTATACCTTATGTTCTTATGGCAACAAACTACAATATAAGCCAGAGTGTATTATGGTAGATACCAAACAACTGTATTTCCTTCTCAGCAGGAAGGGTAAGGCTGAAATCTGCCACCCAGCATGTTATAACCATTACACTGCCCAAGATGGCAGATGCCATGTTAGTATTATGGTGTCAATCAGTATGTCAGCTCAACCCAAGGCAATACAAGATACTATGAACTCATAGAAAAGCCAAGCTGAGGCCTTCCTATTGAACAGACATGTCTTGGTTATTCTGCATATTACTTTACAAGTCAGAATGTAAGGAAAACAAGAAAACCAAAGTTCTTCATCTACTTGCTCAAATTTTCAAGTTCTTTTAGCATAATACTATTTTGGTGTACCATACACTGTGTTCCAAAAGAGATGAACAAGGAACACTCGGGTAGGCGAGCTGAGCAAAACAAGTAACAAAAAATGTCCCTACCCCAGAGGGCTTGTAATCGGAGGATGCAAGCTGTTTCAATATAGTGAAGCAGATTACAAAGAGGTAAAGCACACAGCGTGGGATGGTCTTTGCAACCAGCATGCTCTGTGCATTAAGTGAGTTTTCAGAATTACTCTGAAAGGTGAGAGGAAGGAAGTTTGACATAACAGACCCAATCCAGCAAGTTCTCTGCATGCAACACTGCCTCATACAGAGAACCCACAGGCCAGACTTCATTGATTGGAAACCTCTTGCAGGGAAGGATTTCAAAAACGAATTATGCAGTCTCCCTAAAAGAAAAACACTTAATGGAGAATCAGTCTTCAACTAGCAACTTAGGACTTCACAGTTATTTTGGAATAGCTATTCAAGAACTATTTCCAGTACTGACAAGCCCTGCAACAAGTAATGTTGCAGCAGAAGAAACCATTCTTGGTGTGACATATTGTGCAACTTTATGCTTCAATATGAAAGAGTCAGTCCTTCATGCTAGTATTTTGTAGATAATCACCACAGAGAGCAGAGAATACAATGCTTCCTTCAACATATGAAGAATAACCTTAATCTAGCACCAAGACTTTAATTTCAGGAAAAAAAATGTGCTTAAAGAGACACTAAATATAATTAATATTTTATTTCAAATGTGACTAGCAATTCTTAGCTCATTCATTCAGTAGTTACATTCAGGTCAGACAGTGAGGGCTCCTCTCTCACAGAAACTACGTTTGGTCACAGGTAGGAAAATTTTCATTTTGGCTAGAACTAAGAGTTTGATTAGAGAGTTGAAATACTAAGCATGTGAGATGTGATTCTGCTTAGGTTTATCTCAGTTAAGACACATCCACTTCAGATATTTTAAAGATATTTTCATTTTCTGCAGTGATCTGCAAGCTTCTCTTCAGTGGAAATTGCTGTGGGAAGGTATCAGTATAACTACATAGGAAAAAAAAGAAATCCTGAATTAACATGTTCAGAGTCAGTCTTTGGTGAAGAAGTATGATGAAGTGATTAAGAATTCAGCCTGCATCTAGAAAACCTGCTTGAAATGTTCTGCTGCTACCAATACCTGCAACAGGTTAGCAAATAAATCATCATCTCTGTACCTTTGTTACGCATAAAAAAAAGTAAAGAAAAGAAGGACACCGCAGATGTTTCATACAGAAACTTTTTGAGAGGTATTACTAATTGCATTCTGACATAGTACAAAAATGTCCTATAAACAACTGGGCATAGGCAAGGAGAATGAAATCTCAGACCATATAGGAAGAAATACAGCAATATTCCCAAATGCTTGACATCAGCTGACCTGCTTCCTCCAAAATCAATAGTGATGTTTCCATTTCCTACAAGAAAAGGGCTAAAAAAAAAAAAAAGTTTATCACTTCCAAAAATGCTGCCCAAGAGCACAACTGAAAAAGAAGCACAAAACTGTCAGCAGAAAAAATTCTCTTCACCAGCCCCCACAAAATTACTCTAAACAGTAACAGGATAACTTTTTCAGACAAGCAGAATTCATGCTGAAATACTGAGACCACAGGGAATACTTCATATGGATCATGAACTCATACTATTATTAATGAGTGTATTCATAAACAGTAAAAGAGAATAGTATATAGGAGAGAGACTCCACAGTTCTTTGTAAGAGTAGACCTGTTTTGCTTTAGGAACTTAAAACTCAGAGAAGTCCACATGAATTTTGCTCCCAGGAGGGAAACAGGAAGAGATCTCTGTTACGGACACTCTTGGGATGCTGCTGCCACAACATTGTCATTCAGATGGGTACAAGGAGTTAAAACTCAGAAGTTTGGGCTTGCCAGATCTTAACCTAGCACTTCCACATTCAGTTAGCAAAGTCACAAACAATATCAATTGAAAATATGACCGAGGCTATCTTTAAACTGGCAGGAGAAGAATCCACAAAAGAAATTACACTGGGAAACTATTTCTCCCTACATTATCTTTTTTCATTGCAGCAGGTCATACAAGCTATTTTTAGTGGGAAATCATTCCTCAAAACATTTGATATGGGGGAATTTGTTTAGATTTCTGTTTGTTTATAAAGGCAACTTTTGATTTAAGAAAAGTCCACTACTATCCACTAGTTGCTGACCGCAGGGTCTAATAATAATAAAAAAAAATTCTTAAATTTCGGTAATGTTGCATTCATTAGAAAAGAAAAAGCGGGCGGTGGGGAAGTAGAATTTTGGAGAAGGAGTTTGACTTCTGAATATCAGTTAAAAAGACCTTTCTAAATTCTTTTCTGGATGGAATGAGGGCACTTAATGTTCTGACTAAAGAATGCCTGAAATAACTTCTCAGTGAAATGAATGTCTGTGAGGCCTCTGTTAAGATGGTATGAAAGAAATTGATAGTGAAGATTGACCGAATATAGCTCAATTGGATAGTGTTGTGAAAGACACTTCAAAAATAGCTTCTATGAAGCTGCCTATCTTTACTCTAGAAATTTTAAAGCTTCATGTCCAACATGACCACATACAACAAAAGCACAGACGATTTAGTTTTGTGCCTTAAGCACCCATACCTGTTACAGTGAGCAGCAAGAGAAAAGACTTTTCCCCCGGGTTTGTTATTGATCTAACATGTGGTTCTGAAGAAGCCTTTCTTTATATCTCTGCTTACAGGTTCATTGCTTTATACTCAAGTTGTGAGCTCATTGTAATTTAGGTTGCTCCCCATGAAGAATCTGCAAAGCATGGGGGTCCTGATATTAATTCACAAGTTGTACTACTGCCATATACACCATTTAGTTTTACAGTATAGCACTATAAAAGTGTAAATGGCAAGATAAGTTGTAAAGAACTGGAGAATCAGCACCAGTGTACAAATAAGCAGTTTTCTGCTATCTTTCACCTTTGTGTTAATTTATAAAGCACACAACAGTAATTTGGGTTTTGCTGCTATTAATCCTGCTTATTATCAAGAGGATTTTAGTAGTGTTTATTCAGAATTTATGATGAAAATTTACAGGACAGTAGTGTCAGGGGAAAGAGAAAATTTAGGACTAATTGTAGGCAATTGGTAAATTGCATCATCAGCAAAAGTTGGTGAATAACTGAATCCCAATACATATGTGTCAGCATTTTTTCCTTTAAAGGTAAAAGAGAAGAAAAACTGCCAGCTAATCATGCTTACACAAAAAAAAAGGATTAAAACAGAAGGGCCTGGTTTAAGTCTGTTGAAGACTTCAGAGCCTTAAAAGAATGGCAGTGACTTGTCAGATTTTCCAAGATAATGCTGAGTGAAACTGAGAAAGCTCACAGTAGCGATGACTAAACACTGGAAAGGTGAATACTTAGAGGGCAAACACTTTATTTATTTATGGTAAACAGGATACTAAGTTAAAATTTCATTGAAATGCTTAAGATTTATCCATGTGATTATCTTGCTCAAGCTACAGCTACACAGATAATTTAATTAGCAACCTGAACTTCATTCACTAGTCCACCACAAGTGAAGAAGTTTAATTTTTCACTCTTTAGTAAGTTAGCTAAACAATTCAACAAGGAGAGCATATTAAATGAATTGGTTATTTCCTTCAATACATTTAACAAAAAAGGTGTTTGGGAGATGTTGAAAATGTAAGGATCACAAGAACAAACTCCAACATATGCAAGCAGGTACTAACAGAAGTAGACAGCCTGTCACAGTAAAGAGGCAGGCTGCTGAAAGCAACTAGTCTGAGCCCCTCTCACTATGTGAGCTCCAGGAAAATAATAGTTTGCGTGATAGATATTGCAAGGGGTCAGGACTGAATTTGAATATTGTCAAGTGTGGGTGAATTATTAGCAATCTCCTCTTCCTTTCACGGCTATATTCCGCTGCAAGCTGGCCTCAGGCGTTCTTGCTTCCCCTATAAAAATTTGCAGGAAATGCAGGAGATAGGTGAGATTAGAGGTAATGTGCCATACATCCTATTCACTCAGCTGATATTGCTGAAGTCAGTAGAAGTATTTGCATACAGCTGGCAAATGATATTAAAGTCTTTCCTGATGCCATTAGCTTGACATGAATATACAATCTCAGTTTATTAATATTATCGAATTACAATCTGCGAGACTTGCAAAATAATCAAGATGTTATTTGCCTTGATGTCAGCATACCTAAAAGCTGTTCTGCCATCCTCTCTCCATCCTGGCACCTAGCAATGGCCTGACCAAACCATACCTGAGTGTCTTTGTAAGGCTTCAACAGAATTTGAAAGACATTTGGAAGAGAAATGGAAAACACAAAACAGTATTAGAAACAAGGAAGGTAGAGAAGGATGACTCAGAGCCTCTCACATTTTGGTTTTGTAGCTTCCCAAGTCTTTTATCTAATACTTCATAGAATTTTTTTAATTCCTCTCATTTCTTAATATCTTTCCTTCCTCTATTTAGGGAAGTTGATTTTCATCTACAACACACTTCGATATCTTGTGGTATGATGCATGTGCAAGAATACATAAACCAGCCTTCAAAACATCAAAAATATCCAAACAAGGTCAGCAGAAAAGAGAAGAACCTGGAGGCTTTGGATTAACATCTCAGTTGAAATCACTACTGTAATGAAATTAGTAAGAGTTTGGTCATCGGCTACCATTAGGTCAACCTCTTGCCATTTACCATATGTAACCAGCCAGCACTGTTAACAGCTAAACCCAAAGCAAAAACACATGCACACAAGGAAAAAAGGAAGAGGTTTGCACACCTATGGTTTTCCAAATTATTTCAGTACCATGTGAAAAAAACATCTTCTGACAGCTTCGATCACAGCAGATTACTTCTCTCTAGAAAAGTCTTTCCAGACTTAACATCAGTGAAGATCAGATCACTCTTAAAACAAACCACACATTTTTAGAAAGTAGTATGAATCAGTCTTGTGGATAAAAACAACATTTAAAACAATTTCCCAGTTTTTCCACATTTTTACAGCAGATTATACCCCTCATCTTGGCCCACATTCATTTTAGTAATTCCCTAACACATCCATTTTCTAAGTAGGACAAAACAGTCCCCTTAGAGCAGAAAAGAATAAACTGAATTGTGTTCAATTTATTTCTGTATAGTCTCTCTCATACAAAGAATCTGAAAGTGTCAGGGATATAATAATGACACCATTTATCCAATTCTTTCAAGTGTTATGTTCAGCTTCAGAACTCCTAAAAGCCTTAAGTTGTAATAGGACAGATTACATTCCTTATAAAAATGCCATACAGAGAAGTTACATCTGCCTTCCTGTTGGGTTTTTTTTTTGATTTGTTATACCACTTTTCCACAGAACAATGGTTCCAACTTTCAGAGGTGCTGAGCAGCCTTACTACAATGGAATTCTTAAAGTCACCTTTAAGACAAAAGGGACTAAGAATCGTATACATTATACAAGGTGAACGGTTATGAGATAGCTTATTATGTACAAATCAACAGCAAAGGGGTCTCAGGTCCAAGAAAAGTATGGAGGACCTGGTGTTAAGACTAGTCCTGGTGTGCTCTGTTCTTCTGTCACTGTATCATTCCTGCCATCTGGAATATTCCTTTGAAGTCAGTTATTAAAGGAAAAATCTTGGGAGAAAAATAAAACACCCGTCCTAAAGACACTGTGATCCACATGCAGGGTAATCTAGTTCTAGAATGTCCTTGTAGAAAAAACCCAACAACCTAACAGCATTAATTTAGCCTTACACCCCACACACAGTTTAGTTGAGCTAAACTGAGGTTTGGAGAAAGAATTGGCATCCATCAAAAGGATCGATGTACAGGTCTTCCCAGTGCCTGTTGAATCACTGTGGATAACCGTGAAGTAATAAAGTCCATGAATCTACTAAAATCTCTAACCTTTGCTTTCTGATCCACAGTTACAATGGCAGGCCATGGCCTCACGAGCAACAGATAACAGCATAGCCAAAAACTTCCACAGTAAGCCATTAAGAGCTCCTTTTCTTCAGCCCTAAAACTGGCCTGGGAAATGCCAACATCTTCATTCAGTATATCAGAATCAGAACAGCTTTTCTTTATATATCTAACAAAAAGACAAAGTATTGTATGGAAATGCACCTAAATCTTTTATTCATACAGCAGCATCCTGGGGGAACAACAACCACCTCCCACATAACTTTCTCCTCTCCTCAGCTATAACGAAAAACCTCTCATAATTTTTGTTATAGAAAGTACAAAGAGACTGAGTAAAGGAAAGTTGCAAGAATATTTGTATTTGAGTGACTATGACAGCACGATCCTATAAAATTGATAAAAGGAGGATGGTGGCAAGGAAAAGCTATTTAGAGGAATTGCTGTCTACACCAAGTCCACTCTGTATAAAATGATGCCTTTGTGACCTCTTAGAAGAATTAAAAGTGATTGAAAGATGATGAATATACTAACAGGCACACACAGAACATACCATTTCTGATGTACGTTTCATACGATACTAGAATGTGCAGAGGACAGTTAGGTGCCAGGTGATGAAAACAAATAAAGCCTTAAAACTGAGGTTCTGTGTGAGAAAGGGGAGGGTAAAGTGTATTTATCACTTTTTGTCTACATGGCAGCCTATACCAGACAGACTTGTTTTATTAACAAGAGCATGAAGAGAAGGAAGAATGCTATGTTGAACAAAAGGACACCATAAATTTAAGGAGAGAAACTGTATCAGTCAGTTCTAGACTGAAAGATGGCATGTCATCAGGCTTCTAAATAAGAACATCCAAAAAAAAGGTCTTCAACATTTAGCTTATTCACTCATTGTAAGTAACATTGATGTTTGCTCTGCGTTTGTCCAGAAAAGTTACTGGACAACTACAAAGACCTACACTTCAGAGAAGAATAAAGCAAATAAACCAGTAATGAAAACAACTATGGATATCCAACGCATAGGACTAATCTGCAAATGTTCAGGGCTGGTATCTTTTCATTTTGAGGGAGTTAGCTTACAGTATGGTACTTTTACTGCAAGCATACTAGGAGAAAACTCTCCCCACTTGGCACTAACAAGGCTTAGGTGGTAGGCAGCATTTGTGATACCTTTTGCTTTGGGTAATATCACTGGTTGTAATCCAATTGACTGTATGGGTTTTCTTAAATAAAGAAAATAAAACCCAATTCCCACATCTTTTATTAGTAGGTGGCAGAGTTTTGGATTTTGACAGAGTTGGTCTTTAGGTAAGAAAACCCATGCCTTTTAGACATAAGTTGTCAAAGTTCAGAGGGGTTTAAAATTTATTTCACGGATTGCATTCTTTAATGTGATCTTAGCCTGCCAGCATTCTCTTGGATCTCAGCAGAAGGATGCAGCTCAGAAAACTCTATGGGGAGTGCCATGCTCTTCTATTTGCTGTTGTAAAATACCTGAAATTCTCAAAGCAAGAAGATTACTGAGAAGAAAAAAAAAAAAAAGAAAAAAAAAAACAAACAAACCTGAATTATCTTTTTTCCTGCTCTCTGCACTAAAAAAATGCAGAAGAAACTGCACAGATGTGTGAATGGTGAGACTAGAAATTCTTCCAATTTATTCACTGAATGGCCAGGGTAAGGTCATTTTATAAGCTGGAGGTAGCAAGATTTTCCACTCATATCACAGGCAAAAAATGCACCATACTTCCTTATTTTAGAAATGAAGCAACAGAGACCTAGACATTTCTAGAGATTACCTGGGAGTTCAGCATTGGAATCCCTCTTCTATCTACAATATTCATCAGAAAGAGCACACCAGGTCCTCATCTGCCAATATAATATGAATAAATTTGTGCTGCTCCTACATGCTCAATTTGCCAGACAGCACTAAATCCACAGATGAAAGTGCAGTATGAAAGAGCACAGCGATTCCGTGCTGCAAGATGAATGGTAGGTGCAAACCCGAGTATTCAACCTGGAGTTGCAAGTATTAATAAACAGCTACAAACTGCAAACAACTTTTCAGAACACATACTCTTACCTACAGACATATCAAAGGCTGAGTTTATATCAATAAGAAGGGTAAAACATCTGACTGGAAGACTACATCAAGATTATTTTCTGCCTCAGAAACATAAGCTTGTCAATGCATTAAGACTTTAAATTACAAGAAGGTTAGGGAGGTTTTTCAGTTGTTAATTTAACTTTATTGCAAAGCTCCATCCATTATCTCAAGTGGAAACTTGGATATGCGGTATACCACAACACACATTTGTAAAAATAATCACTGTGAAACGCCAGTCATCCTTTCTTCCTTTCTCTTGTTAGCATGTGTACACTATAGATAAACCAAATTTGTGATCAATATTTTATCATCTGTGAGATCAAAGTCTCACAAATGTGAAATGGAAGAAGTGGAAAGAGATCCTGTGTGGCTGGCATAGTTTCTAGAGCACCGTCACATCCTGAAAACACAAGGGAGATGGTAGACACTTCCTAGGGCTGCTACCAGTTCAGCCCACCCATGGCTGCTAGTGGATGCAGGACACAGAGTTAGATGGCCCTTTTGGGCAATGTCCCAGATTTCAGGTCTTCTGAACAGCGACATAAAGACCATATGGTCAAACCACTGTCTTGAAATAGAGATCTCAAAAGCAAAACACAGACTATGAAGACAGGGTTTTTTTTTTCCTCTAGGGTCATGTGCCAAGGTACCCTTGATGATAACTGAAGACTCTAAGGGACCACAATTTTAAGAAGTAACACATCTATCATGATGGCAGCTAGATATCACAGAGCTGGGTGCAGAACAGAAATCCCAGCTGAACACCAAAACGTCAGATGGTTGAACAGACTCACAGGCTGAGAATTCTTAAACAAGAATTGAAAGACATAGTGTTATCTACCCTCAGAAGAGAAAGACAAAATGTTTTCTTTTTCCATCAAGTATTCAGACATTTGTGTTCTGTAACAAGTCACCTTAATAGATTTAATTATGGTTTTCTCTACCATGTATACTAATATCTGCTGCTGAAAGCAAAGTATTTTTCTGGGGAGTGAATTGTGCTGATAGCAATGTTCAGTGGGATTTGCTGTAATATCCCAGACATCTTTAATATTAATACTGTGTAGTCAAGGTCCTTTATTTTTTAAAAGCACACAGAATTGTACATGTAGAAGGACATGCAGTAGGTTCAGCCACAATTGCTTTGCTACTTACAGTCTCATTATCATTTACATGGAAATCGGAGAGTGTTCTTAGTTTTAAAACACAGACTGAATTACTATTTTGTTTTACTTATCTTTGTGCAGGTCAAATCTACATAATAATACTAATTTATCCTGTGCCATTTGTCATTTCTAATTAAACTGTGGCCTGCCATGAGATGGCAGCATGCTCATAGCTAGCTCCACAGGAAAGGTGAACATGGCGTAGAAAAAAAATGCATCTGTCAGTCCACACTCAGATAAAGAAAAGACTGCATGTCTAATATACAAGTGAAAGACAAATTCACTTTACATCAGAACAGTTTAAAATGCAAGGTACTAATAATATGATGATATATTATTTGCAGTACAGGACAGCTTTGCTTCTTTGACCAGTAAGACACTTCAATCAATATTGTTATTGCAGAGCTTAATCCAAATGTCATATGAGCCTCCTGAGGCCTAGAAACAGCTGGTAGGAAATAACTGAGTTCATAAAGGGAAGGGAAGGTGTGCGAATGCAAATCTTCACACTTTGTTTATACCTGTCATGAAGGGTCTGATATAATTTTTCTGATATTTCTCATAATTTCATAGACAAAAATGATCATAAACAATGCCAAGAAAAGCTTGTGTGCAAGAGCTTTCACTGTGCAAATTACTGTAAAAAAAAAAAAGAACATTATAATTAGCCCAATTTGCTGTAAAACTATAGAGAATATGGCAGCAGAAGGGATATCAGTGAGGTGATAATGACATCTTTGAGTTCACACTGGTCATTACCAAACAGTTAGAGGTACCAGAGCAAAGAGAAGGTTCAACCAGAGATGTGAGGGACAGTAATGAGGTAACTGGGCACTTCCCAAAACTAGAGGGAATAAGATTCCTGTATGTGGGACTTGGGGGCAAAGCTATACCTCATTTTATTTGCTGTACGAGCATGTACTGTCTTGGAATTGCATGCTCTGAAGTGGCAGCTTAGGAAAGATACAGGCATACAGCATTAATAGCCACTGAAAACACAGAGATGCTAAAGAATTTTTGCAGATAGCACACTGTTCTTTTTCTTGATTATTATAGTGGGAGAAGCTCATCGAGAAAGTTACTGAAATAGACACAAGAGAAACGGATACTTCATTATTCTCAGTCTGGAAAACTAAACCAGAAAGGGCATGCACTTTTTTGCCTGCATTCTTTGTAGAGTGTTTAATTTTACATGTTACTTGGCAGTAACTGGAAGCAGCTTCTTTGAATTTCCTCCCATTGGTTTATAAAGAGCTATCCAGAAACTGCCTTTTGACCACACCCCCAAAGATCTGATACAGCTGCTGCTTTGAAACCCCAAGCAAATATTTCTTTAATAACAAGCATGTCCCCTCTCCACTTCCTGGTAATGTTGAGAGATAAGATTCTGCCTTATTCCAGCCACAGAAAGTATGAGCAC
>JAAGNO010001472.1:0-34364 GCA_033439905.1 Ceryle rudis | reverse complement strand
CCATTTGGCAAGCTTTGTCCTTTCCTCATGCACATATAATAAACATGTCTGCCCTTTGGAGTAGCACTACTCTGGACCACTCAAGGATGGAGAAAGAACTTGAAAGATGAGAAATACTGACATGTGGCTTTCAAAGCATGATAAAAATATATAGGTGTGTCTTCATATACATATAGTATGTATTTTCTTTATCTCACAAATCCCTGCTTGCTAAGTTTGAAAAACTGTCTTTGTAAATGGATATTAAAGCATTAACTTTCTGGGTGAGCAAAGAAAACATAGGTTCACAGTTTCATGCTATGGCAAAGTGCAAAGCTCAACAATCGATAAGAAGCATTAAAGTGTAATTATGGTGCTTTATGTTACAATCTGATAATTGTCTTCGTAATTTTCCCAAAGTAATTTAAACGTGCCTTTTAGATATTCAAGCAGTGAAACTCCAGATATCATCATGCAAGATAATAGCATTGAATCGATGACCAAACAAGTTAAAAAAAAAATATCCCCCTCGAAACCCATGGGCCTCTTTTCTCACTGTTTCTATGAGTGTGGCATCACCAGCCAATAACTCACAGTCTCACTCTATAGCTACAAACTATTTAATACAATTTAATTTTTCCTGGCAGAAACTTTATATTTAAATAAGTGCTAACATTTTTAAGCCAAAAAAGATCTGCCTGTCTAAACTCCTCCAACATACAGACTATCTCAGTCATTTTTCACACCAATAATTTGGGGTTTATTGAAGGAAAACAGGCATATATGATTGATTTTTCTTCCCTATGATAGCATGAGATTTTTATTGACTAGAGAACATCACACACACAATTTCACTGTTGCACTAGAAAAAAATCTGATGTAGTTTAGCAGAATCAATATTTCCTGAAAAAAAAAAAAACCAAACCCCACAACAGATACACAGAAGTCTATGTGCATGAATGTTTACCAAGAATGACACATCTCAGGAGGACAGATGGACATGCTTGCTGCTGTCCGTATACTGTGACCTGTATATAAAGCACCAGACACTTTCCTTGTGCCATGTCACTGTGCTACTGAAGCTTCACTAATACAAAATCCATCATGACATAACACAATAATTAAATCAGATTGCTGACGCACCATGATATGCTGTATTATTATATTGTCATGCCATTTGCTCTTTTTGACATAAACTCAAGGTAATTTGAAACATCTCTTTATCCACTTCTGCTGTAAGGACATAATCTCTCTTCTAAACATCCATAAAATAATAATTCTCAGGCAACAAAGAAACAAGTAAACTCTACATGTTTGAAAATGGTACCTAATTAAATTCTAGGAGAAGGGTGGAGCTAAGGATGGGAAAAGCTATACAAATGTTTAAATTTACTGACCTTAATTTTGGGATCTGCTCTTAAATTGATCACACAGCTTCATATTTCTCCATAGCAGCCTACTAGATTTTGTTCTGTATCATTTCTTCTTCTTTGCTTCCTGAACACTACGAACTTCTCTGGTAAAAAGCATCTCAGGAATCCTGCAGTACTTCCTCTTCATCATACTTCTATGCCCAACTAAGAGCATGGCTTTTGACTCTACGTTGGCATTCTTACTGAGAATCCACCCACCATGTTCCAATTTTACCTCCTCTTGTTTTCAGTAAAGGGAATAAACTCTATCATTTGAGTTCTGCTAAATGGTCATTCCAGAAGATTTTCTGTTACAACATCTAGAGAAGAGCCACAAGAGCTATTATTTTTTGTTCTTACTCATGTAAGCATCCTTCATTCAGCCAGATAGGGGGATTACTCACATGAGTAACAGATTTGAATCCAAAATATTTTGAAAAGTAGACAGTCATACTGAAATAACAGATCCTGTGTAATAGACTGCACAATAAGATGCTGACAGTCTGCAGCCAAATGGGTTAGAATACTGTCAAAGGAATTAAACAAAAAATACCAATGTAATCCTCACAGTTCATGCCAACCATTTAAGAAACTGTTTTCATGGTAACACCACTTCATACATTTCTTCCATGCCTAGACCATTGAAATACCAGTTCAGCTCTTTTCTGTGCCTGAAGGCCCTCTGATTTTATTGTTGAAAACTGGGGCTTAAAGCACTGCTGATGACCTAAGATTTGGTCATTAGTGTTCAAACAATGTTGCAAATATAACTCTATACACAAAATGCTTAACACATTGCTCCTTTATACTGCGGCTGTCTGGAAGAACAGACTAAGCAGACAAATCTGTTTTGTTTAACCTTCTGCCATCTTTCTCATCAGATAAGGCAATACATCAAAAGGCCTTTCTCAATAAAGCTTCAATCACTAGTAGCTAGTACTAATGTTAGAAAAAGGGGGGGTGGGGGAGAACAGGGAATAAGAGATGCGAATTAGAGTGTGATCTTTCTCCTACAGGAGGAAGTCATGGAAGCTAAGTACACTAGAAAGTGTTTACTTAAAAGGTTGATTATTTCAGAATCTAATTTTAAAATTCCACACTACAGCATTTCCTTAAGTCGGTATTTAATGTCCTCTAAACAGGTAGGATGGAAGGTAAGACAGATTAGCTCAGAGGTGGGATGTTAATAAGCACACACTGTCAGCCTTGATAGCTGAATCAAGGTCATTCAGTCTAAACAGTGACACGTGCTGTAAACAAGCTGCAAGCTCTAAAGAGGCTCCACCTGCCTACCTATGCTGAGGTTTTGTGTTTGATGTGTTGTTTTTCTTTAAAGAAAAGACTTACACTTTTAATTATGCACTGGTAATGGAGTTTACCAATGCATACTATCACTGCCCTCCAGGGCAGTATGCTCACTGTTATTGCACACTTCACGGACAAAGCTCAGAAGGTGGCAGAAAACTTCCAGGTGTAAGAACAGCCCAAGCCAGATGAATAAATCAGAGTCCAGCACACTAGAAAAATAATCTCATACAAGATGGTTAAATACATCTGGAGCACAACTGGTAGGGATGGAAACGTACCAGGATACTCAGAAAGGAACACTGAAGTTTCACAAGGTGGTGGCTAATAAATATTTTGGGTGAAATCTTGATTTATTTTTTTAAACTTTTGCAAGCATGATAGCCAAAGTTGATTCAACATAGTATTAATAAGTATCAGATGAACCAAAAAAGGGTATAAGGCACTGCCACAGGCTTCCTGTGAGAAGGCAAGAAACATTCTTGTTTCCTCCCATGACATATGGCTCAATCACTGACAATTAGCCTGAAGTTAAACCAGCCTTGCATTACTGACATGCTAGAATAACTTCAGAGAAATGCTGTGCTAATAGAACCAAGATGAACTTTTTGCCTCCCAAGAGTTATTTATGCTTGCATGGATGGACATTAGGTGCTAGCACACCGAGTGGTGATGTTGCAAAATTCAACAACCTTCATCAGTAGTCTACACTAGACTGAAAGCACTGAAACATTGCACATCCATGAGCACAATCACAGATACAATTTTTTTTTTTCCATCTTCGAAGGAAGACAAATTCAAAACCCTACCACCGTATTCGTGGCACACATGAGAAGGAAAAAAAAAATAACAAAAGAAGGCTACACTAGAGGCACAGATTCTTAAATAAAACATAATTTTGTCCTTCAAAATTCCTTTCAGAAAATTAAACTTGTTAATGTAGTCTGAGGAAGAGCATAAAGTAACCTCGCTAAGACACAATAAAGTGTCTGAGTCATCAGTTTCTTCTCTGTGTGAAAAGGCTAAATAGCCTTACGCAGTAAAGCCACAGGACTGTGGTCAGTAGAATGAAATTATACTTATCTATATTGCCCAAGACTTATCTAATTACTTAATTACTTGTGAAGCACATTTTTCATATTTTTATTTCAAGCAGAAGGTAGTGTTCAAATCTTTTTATAACTTGCTTGTTCCCATGCTTAAAAACAGAAGTAAAAAACAGCTCAGTTAATAAAACAGACATTGGTAAGAACCAGGTATAGTTATAAAAGAGAATAATTTTCTTTTACATTTGTATCATTGACTAGCAGTTCAGCTCTGGAAGTGGTGCTTGCTAATTAACTGCTGCTGCACAGTCAGCAGCAGACTTGCAGTAAGGTGTGCCACAGGCACACAGGGGTGGGGTCAGATTTTTGCCTTTTTTCCCCTTGGCAGCAGGGAACTGGAGGGAGGAAAATTGAAGATCAGAGAGATGCAAGACCTACCTTCCAGGCCTCCTTGTTCACACTGCCTGACAATCTTCCCCCAAGAGTGTCTCACCATCATAGCCCTGCGGCTCAGGCACAGTAAATCAACTGCCCCTGTGACACAGAGAAAGAAACCAGGAGAAACAGTGGCTTGTTTGACCTAACGTGGTGCTTTGCACGAGCAACATCTGTTGCAGGGTGAGTTCTTAGCAGACCTGTTACACCTTTAGACCACTTCCAAAGAGGGATTATACACTGAACTGGAGAAGCTGATCCACTTTCCAGTTAAAACCCGGCAGGTTAAGGAAACTAAGAGGATAAACGCTAATGGATGGCTTCTCTTATCAATAAATTATATTAATATTGTAACAGTGTAATTTAGAGATGAAGAATAAAATAATACTTTGGCAAGTCCCCACTGACTTTAAACAAAACCCTTTATTTGGTTGGTTAATTAAAGAGTTGTGTGTTATGTCAGTTGATCCTTTACTTGTGGATTGCACAAGTTAATATAATTTATATATCATCAATTGCTATACTTGCAAGTTTTCAAACAGAAGAGATGCAGTTCTATTATGACCTTTCTCCACTAGTTAAGTGCTTGTGGATAAGCAATTCTATGTGGGTCTGCACAAATTTGTTGCATAATTTATCATAAAATTATGCATATGCTATCACTAATACTATCAAAAGCAGTTGTTCAGCCTTTTCATTCTGATTTACTCTTTGCATTACATACAACCATATTTCCTACCAGCTTGTAGACAAGGTATCTTTTATAAAAGTTATGAGAAGTACTTTAAAAAAAAATATATTTACTGCTGTAGCATCCTAGCTATTTTTCAGGGAATTGAAGTTCTCCTCTTCATTGATGAGCAAGCAAAAAAGAAAAACTTTTTTAATTTACCTGAGTGGGTTTCAAGACCAATAGGCAAATTTGCCCATCAAATTCTGCAGTTGTTTATAAGTGGATACAACTATGTCCTTAGATTGAATGTTGGTGATCTTGCAGTGGGAAAAAATACTTTCAACTGCGGACAATTAAACTCAGTAGACCAGGAAAACAGTGCAGACCTAGTCTGTTAAAAAACAACACCAAAAAACAAAGCAAAACCCCACCAAACCCAGAAACCAATTCAACTGCATCCATTGCTTTGACAGCTATATAATTACATGGGCCATAAATTACATTCAGTAATCACCTTGTTTATAATTTCAGTCCCTGTAAATTAGTAGTGTAATGGAATGAGATTTTGTAATTGCTAGGCACATAGTGAGTACTCACTAGAGAGTGCAGCATAGAAAATCTCCCATCAAATTCGCTGTTGACCACCCATTAGGCTTATGATCAATAGATCACATAGGGACAGAGAAGAATCAGCCAATGGAGGTCCAGGATGACAGTGTGTATCAATCTCCATGAAAAACAAGGACCAAAAGAACTGCCAAAACTATAAAGCCATGTGCAGAATGGAAGAGCTATTACTGTTGTCATTACTGTGGTTCCTGGTGCACTTTGCTTTTTCTGCTTATTATTAGGAAATCATTTTTAAAGCTTGGACAAGCTGTGTGAATGAAGACTTGGTAAGAAGATTTCTATTGCCTCCGTCTATTAGAGAGTTCAGGAAGACACCTTGCAGACTGAGGTTATGAATTTTCACAACTGCTATTTCCCAATCCCCAGTTTATGTCTGAGAAACAGACACTTTAGTGTTTTGTTAAGCTCCCATAATGTTGGCAGGCTACATTTGTGCAGTATCAGACTGCTCCTGAGGAGTTTTACAGAGCTCTCCCATCTCTAATAAACCACCTTCAATCATAATGTTTGATAATTACAGTTTCTTTACATCAGTAATACTTAGCTACGCTTCCCACATTCCACAAAGGAAAACAAAAACAAAACAAGAGAAGCATAAAGAGTTTATATTTTCTAGCCCACAAAGGCAGAAAAATTACCCCCAAAAAAATTTCCAGGTCTATTTGCTGTGTAACAGGGCTCTGCTGCTATGAAATCCAAATGAACTGCAGCTGTTCCTAACTTGGAGCTAGTAGCTAGAGGTCCTAATTACCTACCCAAATTTGAGCTGGTTATGCAGCATGCTCTCTATATTAATCACTGTCCAACTAAAACTAATCCTGGCAGCAGAGATGATAAAGCAGGAAAAAAAAAAAGAAAAGGGGGTTTTGAAGGTTAATGTGCACAGCTGTCATAGGCTGACAAGGAGGAAAAAAGGCTAGGTGCAGGATTGTGCAAGTTTCTATGTTCCACAGCCAGCAAGATGATGCGCTTTAAGTGCTCTTTTCTTCTAGAGATACTGGCCGTGTTCCAAAAAACTTGACTATTCCAAATAGAGGGGACTAAGATGCCATAAAAATTTCTGTTTGTGGCTGGTTGTGTTAAATATCCTGACACGTTGTTTTATTTGGGATGTCTTAGCTTCCATTTCTCTACATTGAGTTTACAGGTCTAAATTCAGATCAATAGCAGCAATGAATGGAAAACACTTGCAGCTCTGAACTGCAGAATTCTATTCCTGGGAAGAAAAACAAGGACTTTGTACTAATGGGCACTATCTAAATACACAGACCAACCAATTAAACAGTCTATATCCATAACCATCTCAGAATATCTTTGCTTCATAAGCCATGGTATTGTTTCCCAGACTACAGCTACTTAAAAAAAAAAACCCACAAAAATTACCCCCTTACAGCTCTATTTAATAAGTAAAAAACAGACAATCATTTGGGAAACATGTTCTCCAAATCCATATTTAAATGAGTTTCATACCTCTCACACTTGTTACCTTCATACCTTCATTTGCATCTCAGAGTTTTACAACAGTTCTCCTGCATGCCCAGAAGAAAGATAAGAGGGCACATTGTGAACATCAGCAGGGAGGGCTGAAATCAGGCATTCACTGGTACACCAAGGAGATTTCAGTGTTCAGTAATGAAGCGATAATCATCAAGGTAGATTAATGATTATCTGAGAGAGTTCATCGCCTTGGGCCATTAACCCTCATGTGGTTATTAATTTTGCAAAAGACATCCTGTGCTGCTGAGGTCATTACTGCTGTTATTAGCTAATGAAAGATAAAACATCTGAAGTTCTCTCTCTCATATATTTAGATATTCACACACCCATTTCTGTATTGTACATGTGCCTGATTAAATTGGTCATTTAAAAAGTAAACGGAGTAAGCGTGTGGGGAGGTCAGAGTACCCATAAGCAGCGCAAATTACCATAGACTGAATTCGGTTCCACCACTAAGGCCGTTTCTGCTGTCCCAGACTATGTGATTTAGTGGCTCAGGAACAGAGAGAAATGGCAGTACTGTAAGCTCTTTTTTTTTTTTTCTACAATAGACAAAGTTTTAACCTATAGTAAGCACCACAGAGCTTCAAAGGCAGCTACAAGTTCTCACATGAAGCTGCGCTGTGATACCCACAGCTTGCAATTTCTATTGTTGCATTCTTGTCAGCAAGGGGTCACACAGAAGCAAAGTTACAGGCAAGGCCATTGTAAGTGGTGATCCTCTAAGGCACCATAAACCAGTTAGTGAATGGTCTAAGTCCTTCCACATCCACGCCTACAATATTAGGATGCTGTTCCAAACCAGCTTAAGTAAATGCAAGTTTGGTGTCACCTTCCCTTTATGACCCCAACCATATATTCCCATTGGCAAGGTCCGTATGATGGGACAGTCAGGGGTCACTTTAGGTGAACACTAATCTCTCCCCTTTGGGGGGTTATTTTTTGTCCCAGTCAGCTCCCTGAACCAGTTCACTAGTGCAAGGTAGCTGGGGCAGTGCTGAGCATGACAAGAGCATGACTCAGAGCAGGAACAGGGCAGCTGTAATTTAGATGAGTTTGAGCTGCCAAAGAACTTCACCCATAGCTTGCTGTCATTGAGACACCAGCTGAACTCAAAGGAAAACTTGTAGTTGGTGAAAACTTGGTCAAACGTTTCTGCTGAGGGAGGACACAACCCAAAGCTGCTGCTGACACAGTTTGATTCATTACTTCAGCTCAGAACTTTTTTTCAAAGTTATTTTCAGTGCAGTTAGGTGCAAAGACCCGTACTTGAGGGATGGCATACAAACCTTGCAACAAGGGAACAGTTTTTGCCTCCACAGGCTTACAGTCCAAGCTAATAATACATAATAAAGGGCAGAGACAAACGGGAAGAATGACAACACTGCAAATTCATTTCTCAGTAGGGGCTGCACCCAAGGAAGTATTATCAGAGAGCTAATCCTGAAGAAAAACAAGGTGCAGAACCATCTCACATGAAGCCATCCTGTGGCTTCGCTGTTCCTAGTTTTCCATTTGCTTTCATTTCTGCTTCAGCCTTCAGTGTACAGGTCACCTTTACACTTCCTTAGCACAAGGAAATAGTCTGCTGTGACTGGTACATTTCTACACAGAAATGGTTCTGAAGAAACTGTGTGTAAAACGCAAAAAGGCTCCTATTGAAACTTAATTACTAGAATGAAGAGGATTGTTTGTGTTCCTAGGAAAACACTAAAGAAAGGTTCAAAAAGCTTCAGAAGAAGAAAATAAAATGCAATACTTAAGCTTCAAGTCTGTTTTTACTGGAAGGTCATCAAATGGATAATAAAGTTGTCTAGAACACTTTCATGTATTTATCTTAAAATCAGAGGAAAATAAAATTTAGAGACTTCCTTCTTTTGCAAATACAGATCTTCCTGCTTTGCTCCTTTGTTAACAAACTAGAGCTCATTAAGGTTTCTAAAGTAATAATTCAGAAAACCTGTAGCACAAATATGTAAGCTCCTCTACATGTTGTTTTTGTAGAATTTAAAAGACACAGCAGTATTTTCAATGTGACCTTAGATGTCTATTTCATGTAGAGGTGACAATGACATATTTTGTATGGGGGCTTTTTGAAAGCTTGCAACATAACAAAGATCACGAGCATCATAGACTGTACATATACCTATTAATTTAACAAAATTAATATTTAATATGAATCTAACGCTACTCACAACAGGCCTGGGGAGATGATAAACTGCTCAGACTGGCAGAAAGCACAAAGCCTACAGAAACTAAAGGTCTAGGAACAAAACCAGCAGCATTTATAGTTCATTCTGATATGAATGACAGAGAGGAATCAAGACATGGGCGGGAATTATCGTGGGGTACCCAAGATGCCTTGTTTCACTGAGCCACGAGGGCATTTATATTTGTATTCATCCCCAAATTCAGTGAAATGCAAGTGTGGCTAGTTCAGGAGAAAAGGTATTCAGTCCTCTGGAAACTAAAATGACTCTATGAACCTGGAAGCTCAGTGTTCACGAAGAGCCTGTGGCAGAGAATTCTAGATGAGATATACAAGAACAGGCTGGAAGAAATATTGTCAAGTATAAACCAGGATTGTGTTTTATATTGAGTTTACTTGTGATCTTTTGTTTCCAACCTTGCCCACAAAACCTTGACCTCTGGTCTTGTTAAATCTTTGCTTTTGTTTACTATTAAACCTGCATAGTGTTCAGGGACAAGGTGAACCAAGATAAAAATTGAAAACTTTAGGAAACTGTTCTCAAAGACAGTGAATCAGGATAATGCAGAATTCATAGCCAAGCCTGAGAGACATAAACCTCGAGCATGCTTGGGGAACCCAAGGTTGGGGTTACCTTTCCATCTTTCTAACAACAGCAGAAATGAGAAGGAAGCTGATCACCTACTAAGAAACAGTTAACCAAGAGACCTATCTATTTGCAAGCCAGTATTGATCCAGATTTCTTTAAGTCAATGAGAGAGTCCATCATATTCAAGAAGCATTAGTACAGATGTTTCAGCTTGTCAGCTTTGGTGAGGAATCACCAGGGCTCCAAACTGAAATATTCCTGAAATTCTCACCACTTTGGGTATGATTTACACAGCTTATTTTTATCCCTAACAGAACACAATCAATTTCCATATTGGATTTTTCCACCCAATCAGCAACTTTTTTCTTTGTAATTTAATTTGATTAAACAAGACCAATTAAATATGTCAACAAATTTGTTTATGAAAAGAAAAGTCTCACTCAGCAATAAAGCTCATCAGGAAACATTTGCCTTCCACAGCAAAAATATTTCAAAATAAACCCCTACATTCATATATGAAAACCCATAGAGTTGAAAATGGAAATTATTTTATTTTTAACATTCCCTATGCCTCCAATTTTTTTTTCTTCACTCTCTTTTGCCACACTTGCCAGAGAAAGGTCATTCAATATGGAAAGTTATTTTACAAGGTCAACATTTAAAAACAGCTCAGCTCAAAGAGATTTTTTTTTTAATAGATTTCAGCAGTAAGATGAATGAAAAATTTATTTTCAAACTATTCTATGAACACTCTCACTAAGCATGTGCATGTCCCATCACATATATTTACTGAATTCTCAGCAGCTGCCTTAAGATAGGAATGGATTTTTGTAACCAAACAACTGCCTCCGCTTGAGGCAGCAGCAATAAATCTTGATAAAAATTTAGTTTTGGAAAGGAGTTACAAATAGACAATAATGGAGAAATAGCATTTTATCTAAACCTTGTCCTAAAAGAAACCTTGCTCTGACCATCACTGGTAATTTCTTGATGTATAATATCAGGAAGTTATGCAGAAAGGCCATTGCACAGATCTTGAGCATCAGTGTCTTTAATCACAACCTCAAAACTCTATTTTGAAAGCAGGTGCCAGAAGCATCCTTCTGCCTGCATGCTCTGTCCAGCAACTTTCAGTATGTTTAATTACAGTTTCTATCGTTTTGAAAAACAGGACTATTTCAGGCATCTGCCATTAATCTGTATCTATTAACTGCTTTTTTTTTTTTTAGTAGTCTGCAGCTTTTAGAAGAAACTGAAGAGCCAGTTCTTCTCTATCATTATAGTGCTATTGATTTCACAATGAATACACACAAAAGGTAGGACAATGATTTGTTTAACACTGTAAACTAGCACAGATAGACTCATTCAGAAAAACACAAACTTTTTGAAGGGGCCAATTACAAAAATCCCTCTGTTATGGTCTGCCACAGAGAATAAAGTGGCTTTAAGATAAAGCTATTTGTAGCTATTGAATGAAGTTTTCTAAGATAACAGTGCTTTAAGCCAATCACAGTAAACCATCAGGACCTAGATCATGTCTCCTTTACTCATACAGTTGTACTGAAATAGAAGGGTGAAGACAAAAATAGGAGAATCTAGTTATTAGAACCCAAAACACATGAAAAGGTCTTGAAGAGAATATATCCAAGCTCCAAAATGCGCTTGGTCACATGGCTGCATGTAATTGCATACACTCACACCATCCCACACCTCTTCCCTCCCTTAATTCTGACCATCCCCTCTCAGACAGACATGTTTCTGTAAGACTCTTGCTTCTGATCACTGCAGCTCTAGAAAACAGAAAGTGAACAGAAATGACAGGAAGCTGTGAACATAAACTTTGTATTATCCTTCACATCACCAGCAGATAGAGAACAATTCCTCCTCTACAGACATACTCATCCCAGACTCCAAACCATGCAAGTCAAGATAGTGGTAGATGGTGTCACCATTCCAACCAAGGTGGTATGGAAATGGAGACAGCCTGGGGCTTTCTTCCTTCTCAGTTACCTTCCTGTGTCATTAATTCCCTCTGGCTGAAGAGCCCAGCACAGCAGAGTTATGGAAGTTTACATTACTACCCTAATAGATCCCAAATGGAAGAGCAGAGGAAGAAACCGAGACTGAATTTTGCCATCTGTCATTCTTCCAGTCTATGTTTTGTGGTTTTACTGCCAGTGTTGTCTCTGGGACTGTGACGAGAAGGAATTGCTTTGTGCTCCCTACTTGCTCTGCACCTGATGTAGGTTGTTAACCACACCACTAGCTCAGCTGTTGGCCTTGGCACAGAGATGAAAAACAGTCAAACTATGGCACTTTGCTTGCAAGAGGAGATACAAGCGCACAGCACCTGTTTATGCCAATGTATCTGGACCCATGTCTGAGCAGCCAACAACATAACAAGTAACTGAGGTTGCATTGTGAACATAATGTTCTCCACGTGACAAAGACTCACCGCTAAGCCTTGCTTTCCATCCCCCAGTGAATCCTCAGCTGGGAGGCCATGCAGCTGCAGCACAAGCTGTTCTGCAGGACACTAGACATACACAACATGCCACAGGATTAATGATAAAAGGAATTTTCTTGGCCATTTTCTGATTTTGTTACATAGGCATCAATATGGGCACACGTATCCAGCAACAGAACATTCTGTTCATTTTATAGAAGTGGTCACTTAGCAGGTTTGCTTATCAGACTTTTAACTATTAGTAGAGTGAACTGCTTTGCTGCTTTAAAAAGATCTGGTCAAAGCTTACTTAAAGCAACAATTGCAACTAGCATTCATCTTACGGTTAAGATGACATATTAAAAAAGCACAGCAGCACCCACCTGGCTGAAGATCAGAAATGCAAGAGCTTTAACGCTTTGCGGTTCTCTGTATACTTGCACACTCTAATAGTTAAATAAAAAATTTCTCTCCTTCCCTCCTCCTCCAAAAGGTACCATATTTCTTTATTTTGTTGCACTGATAATGAGAGAAGCTTTCTCTCACCCTCTCCCAAGGTTTCTTTGGGGTGTCTGATCATGTGTTTGCTCCAGCAAAGAAAACAAATGCCTCTTGAAAAGTGCTGAGAGCCCTCAACTTCAGTTAAAGTCAAGCACCTTTCAGAAGGCAGCCTAGACATCACACTGAGAAATAGGGAGTTTTTCTGTTTTCCCTGCTGCTTTTTCTTACAATATATATTTTTATACATATATAATCCTTATAATCTGTTGAAGCACCAGAACAGCATGTGCAACTTTTTGAGCCTGAAGCTACTGGTAACAAGAGAAGATTGCCCAGCACCTGCCATGCTTCAGCTTTGCATTAGGTCCACTACCTGAGCTTTCACTATGCGTGGTCACCAGAAATATTATTGTAATCAACAGCCTCCATAGGGAAACAGTCATCGTATTGCCTAGTGATTGGAGACTCAGTTATCCAGCAGCAGTGATTTTAGAGCAAATCACACCATGGGAGTTTTGGCGTTTATTGGTGACCTTTGCAGTGAGATACAGGTTTGGATCTCAGATTGAAAAAAACCACTTTTTTTTTTAAGCAGATTATAAAGTAAAGGTCTGGAATGAAAAAAAAACCAAACCCACAACAATTCCTCTTTGTCCCAGTACTAAGGGTAGCAGTAAAGGGCACTTTGTTCTTAAACTTCCCTTCTCACTCAAATCTAATGTTTATTGGAAACAGGTAAATTGACTGGCTTTTTCACCTCCCAACTTCACACCAGGTTGAAAATAAACTCCTCGTGAAATAATTTCAAAGGGAGCAAAATTATCATACTTGCATTGTTTTCAAATTATTTTACAGAGAGGACATAAAGAAAAAAACACTCAGAAACATCAACAAAAAATACAAAGTAGCTATCAAAAGGGGAAAAGAAAGGCAGGGATTAATTTTTATTACCAAAGTATACATTCCAATAGAGAATCAAATACGTTATAGCAATCTTTTTTTTTCAAAATACAATTCCTCTTCATAGTGTCATCACCCAAAAAATGTAATTAACATAAAAGGTTGGGAATACAGCTTTAAATAAGGACAATTTCCTGTAACAGTCTTTGAAACAAAGATGTATTTCTGCTTTAATCCTGGGTAGAAGATCTGGTTTTAATTTCCATGGAAATGAGATTTCCTTCCTTGTGGCAGAGCTGCCTATAAGTACATAGTAATTCAGACCTCAGAGAAAAGAATCAGGTTTCGTGAAAACTTAAACAGAATATAAAGAAAAAAAAATATTCCCAAAATCTGTATATAAATAGTTTGTATTTTTCTGCCTCCTCCTCTCACTCCTCTGCCACTGTTTGCAAACGTCTCAATGTGTTGACCTGCCACAATAGAAACTGCTTTTGAGGACTACCTTCCCTGCACAGCTGACTTCAAGAACTTTTCTGCAGCCACCAGTACCATTGGTGTGCACAAACAAGAATATTTTGGCCCTCTGACTTGCCATGGCTTGTTGCTTCCCTCGAACAAGACAGCTAAACGTTTCTCATGAGAACAGTCTGACCTACCACTGACTCCTACAAAGTTGTTTCTCTCATATGTGGATTATAATACACAACAACCTTGCTGCACAGCTAGGATTTAATTTCTATGGAGTTTGGGATAGTACATACTCCCAGGAATAAAATATACACTGACTTGTATGTGACTACAACACATTCACTTCTTGCTATTAACTGACATTCCAGAAATTCAGGTTTAGCAGTTTAAATCAGACTTTGGGAACAAACCTGTATTAGTTCACTATCTTCATTAACACAATGGTAATTAAAAACTGAAATTTAATCTTGTTCCTCTTGAGGATTTATCTTTTGTTTTTCCTATACTTGAATCACCAAGGTCAGTTTGGGCTTCCCACATGAGTTAAACACAGCTAGGAAAGCACCCAGCCCTGCATGAGGATCTCAGCAGCCTGTCAGCAGCACTGCTTAAGGGCTGGATTCCAAGAGTAGAGAGTTTCTTTTGCTTCTCAGGGCTTTCCAATGGAGCAGAAGTAAATGAGTACATTAAAGATCACCTCCTTTCTGGTAATCCAACATAAAACCAGGGAAATTGGCTAGAAGGATCATGATTTCATTTGGTTCTGATGGTTTACTTGTTTGGGTTGAATTTGTTTAAAAAACTATTTGAAGACTAACATGTTGTTGTTAAAAGCAAAATCTTCAGTTGAAAACTTATTTGCAACCCCCCTTGATAATCATTCTATTGTTAATAATTAATTGCTAATTAATTATTGTTAATATGGAAAAGGTTCGATTTTGAAAAAAACACCACAAGAACAGTGCATTGAAGAATACACTCGACTTAAATGCAGCAATAATCCATTAATATCACACTTCAAGCGCAATGAATACCTCAGCTTTGCACCACCTGAGAACCCAGTGGTTACAATTTAGCAGGATGAAATCCAGAAAAGTGCTGACACTGCCCTTCCCCAGAGCATGAGAAGGAACTGTTGTTCTATTGTTTACTTTTACGGATCTGAAGCTAAGGCTAATTAAACAGAAGCGCCCGAGACTTAAAATTTAATATAGGCTAAAGGGGAAAGTTCCTTTGGGAGTTTTGTTGACAAACTGCTTAATTATTGGTTTCCAAAACTGTTTTAGAACTCAAGATAGCACTCTTAAAACCCTTTAAGAATGGAACATCTTATTAAAACAGTAGGATTTTCAAGATTATTTAATGCCATAATCCATAAGTAAATGCAATTTTTATACATGGGAACTTTTGAAAATTATGACAAGTAATAATATTTACATTAAAACACTGAATACTTCTAAAAGTCTAGTTCTTGGTAGCCAGTTATATCTAAATTATTATAAGAATTAAATGAAGGAAAGATAAACTGAACATAAACATTCCAAGATCAAGGTTTTTTACTATAAAACCATGTCCTCTAGTGAAATACACAGACAAACCTCCAGGCAAATCTTTAAAACCCTTTAGCACCATTTTTTACTGTTATCCAGAAAGGCATTGCTTTCAGGGCTCTCCTCCTTCAGCCTTCATTTTGATCACTATTGTAATTTTTTGATCAAGGCACATAACAGATGAATAGAATTATTAACAGAAGGCAGAGAACTAGCTTTATGGGATTACTTAAGCAGTAGTCTTATTTTCCAGGTGTGAAGTAGTCCCAATGCTCCATTTTAATTACATTACACTGATTTCAGGGATGTCCCCAAAAAGAGGATTTTACAACATTAATGAGGTCTGACAGTAAAAATAGCACTGGTGATGACTGAATACCAAGAATGCTTACAACCCAAGCACCATAGTACCAAATGCTTTTTATCTCTGTCAAAGTATGGCAAAAGCATGACCCACTATATATTTAGATGATTAAAATGTTGTGGGTCCTGTTAAGAAAATAACCATTAGTGCAGTGAGTTCTCATTTCAAGGAAATAGTTTTCAGAAAATTGAACTTCTGCATGGAGAAAAAGAAATGGCACCAACTGAGAAGAAATATTAACAGACTCAGAAAAAGAAGAAAAATAACTTCCCATCTAACAAACCAGTTACAACAGCTACACACATTGGTGGCCTTGCACATTTCACAAAAACTGCATTAACTCAAATTTGCTTTTCAGAAACTTGAGATACCTGCTCACTTCTTAAGCTCTCTGTCAAATTTCCTCCTCATGGGGAAAGAGTTTTGTCAACCTGAAGGTAAAGATTCTGGTTTTTGGTTGTGGTGTTTGTTTGGTTTGGGTTGGGATTTTTATGGGTTTTTTGTTTGGTTGGGTTTTTTTGTTTGACCTTCCTGTGCAGCATTTACCAATATTCTGATTTCATCATCTCTACAGACAGTATGCTCACAATGTCCCTTTGCAGCATTGCTACTGACTTTCTGAAAAACTCAGTATGTCATTTATGACAAATCATCTGAGATCTACTGCAAATATAAATGGTAGGATTTTCCATTTTATTTGATTTCCAATATTTAACATAGTTTTCCTCTATGTCTTATATTATAATTCCACCAAAGAACTTTCATCTTAACTTCTTTTCTGATAGATACTTTGCTAGTCTTTATCTTACCATGTGTTACTTTCACCATAACATCTGCAGATTATAATTGAGATCAGGGTCATAACTGTATTAGCACTGTCCAATCAAAGAAAAGAAAAAAAGTCTCTGCACTACAACAATTAAAGGAAAATATAACTTTTCCTTGTCAGAAATGGAAAACTAATGCAACAGAGCACTATAAAATAAAAGCAGAAGCCAGAGCTCCTAGGGATGCCTTAATAAAAAAATGCACCTCTTTCTTACTGCACTAAATAGATGTTTTGGACATAACCTTTCTCCCCCATCCATTTCAGAGGAAAAAAAAATAATAAGAAACATCATCAGGTATCTTCAGTGTTTCACTTCCTACTTCAAAAATTATTTTATTCAATTATATTTAACAAAACCCACAACATTGCTGCAAACCATGCCACGTTGTCCTGCTATTCCTAATGGCCAATACAGCAGTGAAGTAAAAGCATTCCTCTCAGAGCAGAGGTTAATGTCTGGTCTTTCTTTTGAGTTTGAAGAAGCCAAAAATCAGAAGCAAATATATCACCAGGCTAACCTCCTTCTTCCCTTTGTCAGTCACAGCCTATATCAGACAGCTTATTGAATAACAATCCAAACATAATGAGGTAGTGATTAACAAAACATAGTGCTCCTGCAGCAAAGTGCAGAGTAAAACTATTGCATCTCAATTACCAAGCACAGGCAAACAGTAACCTAGTCATTAAGTAGAGCCCCCACTCTGCATGACTGATATTAATGTAATATTAGACTAGCAGGTGCTGCTTTGCTCTGTTAAATCTTCAGCAAATTCAATTTAGTGTGGAAAATAAACAGAGAGCACATTTGTTCCCCTCCACAAACATTTACATATTTCCCTTACTAAATCTGAGTTTACAGACCTATCTGCAAAAAGACACACAGACAGACAAGAAAGTGTTGTTTTTCAGGTAATTTGGATGTAAATTTGATGGAACAACCCCCCTGGGTATGACATGCACAGTGACCTACTGTGGGTTGTTTTATTACAAATTTTGCATCAAGTTTTACGTGAGGGTGAAAGTTGTGTCTGGTACATTAACGACAGACATTTCCCCTTAACAATAAGCATGTTTTTTGAGTTCAGTTATTTTTTTTTCTTGAACTAAAATTCTGGGGTAGATCTCCATCTGGCACTATTTGGCATAATTCCCTACTTATCTCTTTACATGTGAGAAGCTGGGTGTCTGTATTTGCTTTCAGGGATAAAAGGGAATTCTCATGCAGGCTACATGAGCTTCCCGCTGCTTTTACACAATTCTCATGTGAATTCTCCAACTAACTTTATTTGGATAATATATATTTCATTTCCTGTTCCAAGGTCTACATCTGTGAACATTTACACATCCCAGTAGCTTACTCACTCCATTAATCAAGTGCTAAAATTGTGCTGGTTAATTTATGCCAATATTTATACAGTAATTATCTACATTTCTTGCATCATAAAACGTTACCAATCCTAAGAAATATTTTTTTGAAAACAGATGGAAGAGCTCAGGGTTCACACCACTATGACTTAGCCTTCTCCTGAAGAAAGCACAGCATAGTAAGGATCCATCAGACAGGGTCCCCAGTGATTTGAAGCAATGTTAGTGCAACTGGTGCTTGCATGTGGCCAGTCAAAAGCATAGTAGGTATTTTCCCATGTGCACCAATCATTAATATTCATTTAAAAAAACCACACGGTGGTTTCTGTATCCCCCAGTTTGGGGGAAGTACAGTTTCATATCTGAATTCCAAGATCAAGACACAGGCTAAAGGCAACTTGTTTCTGATGTTTTCTACCCCACCTGCCTTGACAATAAGACAAGAGTAGCACCAGTTGCAGAAAAACAGAGAAGAAACTGTATTGAAAAAAAAAAAAAACCAAAAAAACAAAAAAACAATCAACCCAAAGAAAACAAACAAAACACACACAGAAAAAACCCAACCACCATCAACTTGTTCAGCTGGGTACCTTTTTATTTACACAGACTTATTTACGGACTTGCAGTAAATACCATGGGCACTTTAATGAAGAATATATGAAAGTATCAAAATACTGTGTAGAAATTAATCATTCATTTAGAAACATTTTATAGTACTTTAAACGTTACCAAAGAAAAAGGTGCAAGACCTTAGATGTACGTACACCTTTCCTTTCATGAATTGCAGCACTGTGTGAATTTATTGCTTCAAGATAACAATGCCAATATCCAGGTGTCATTTAGAACGAATCCTGACAGCAATGCTCTGAGGGTGTTTAAATCACTGCTTTAAGTTGCATGATGATATTAATATGATAAAAATCAACCTTACAACCTGAAGTTGTGTAAATCAGGACATTTTCAACTCACTTTTTCTTACATTGCTACATCTAGATTTGGAGAAGAGTTCTCCAGAGATTTTAACTGTAATTAATACCTCTCTTCTTCCCTGACCCACTTTTTCAGTTGGAAATCAGCCTTCCTGAAGCTTACCTCAGAGATTCAAGCCTAAAAGCTCTCCAAATCTCTATTTAAACCATATATACTTCTTAGTAGTGAGATATCTCACTCTGAAAAGCCAGAGCTTTAGTTTCTCACATGTAATGATTTAATCATTTTCATCGTACCAGAAAATATGTAAGCTGCTTCAAGGTTTTCCAGATAGAATACAGATCTATACCTTACGTATTTTCCTCATTTACTTCTTTCATGCTAGATTGTGAGCCTGACTGATTATAAACTGAGAATGATAGCTCCACTAAAATCAATACATCTTCCTGAAACAAGCGTTCACTGCCATTGATAATGTAGAGTCTGGATCTGCTTTAAGAATAAATGCTTCTACCCACAGACCCAGGGTCACTGCCAACCAACTCCCGATGCTAATCACAACTAAACAGCAAACTGTTCTAGCCACAAATTGTTCTATATTTATGTAGAACTATATTTATGCATGTGATAGACTCAGAAGCCTAGCATACCATGAAAGATGGAGAACGCTAAGGAAGCTGAGCACAACAGGTTTCTTTTTCACGGCACACCTCAGTCTGTAAGAGGTTCCTGTTCTTGGCTTAAGAATGCTAGAGGCCAAAGTGTAGTTTTCAAAATCAATGAACATATTTAGGACACAAAACTTCACCAAATATCCATGTAGTTCAGTTTTCATAGCAAAGGAGTTAATCCGGGGAATGGAAATTCAAGTCCTGGGTGGTTTATCTACATGTGGAGGCAGAAAGTCTTTGAGAGTAATGCAAAAAATAAAAACTTGTTTTAACACTATTTCCTGAAATGTTCCTATTTCTGTGACCTGAATCTAGTTTAAAATAATCCAGTTTTCTGAAACGATGACATATTTGAGATGATTATATATTACATTTCTAAAATATGCAATAACCTGAAGTTTGTCTACAACTATATTTTACACAGTGTTTTATTAAAAGCTCTGAATTAACCAAGCCCTTCATTTACTCTTAAGGATTTTCTTAACTGGAGTTTTAACCTCTAATTCCAAAATTAAAACCGGTCTGGAAGTCCACAGAAAAGCTTTTAACATTGAAATTAATTATTTTGAAAGGAGAAAATTTAAAAAAGGACAATACTATTTCAAATTATCCTTTTATCTTACAAAAGGTCAGGAGAGTAACCAAGTTTAAAATTAGTTTAAAAAAATATTTCACAGGATCAGGATTGATTTCAGAATTTAGAAATAAAACCTTATTCTTCTAGGTACTTCCAGAACAACTGCTGAAACCGTAACACAGTTTTTGATAGTTTGATCAATACTAGCTTAAGCAGCGATAAAACTTGCTTTGCACCAAGTCAATTTTGTACACAAAAGGGTGAGCTCAGGAGTTTTCAAAATAATTTTTACTATAATAAAAGTATTTTACACTGCCACTTCAGGACAGATCGATTGTCAGACATATACCATCTGTTTCTATGAAAACTGGGAGAGAAAATATATATAAACCTACAAACTAAGGTTTAAACAATAATCAAATGAAACTTGCAATAAAACAGGTTGAGCACTTTATAACAGAATTACTTTTAACACAACATGTTTTACCTAAATCAAAACAGTCTATCTGTCTCTTTTGGATGGTTTCTAGTCCTTGCAAGACTGTTAGTCTAAAGCAAGCCTAAAGTTTTCAATGCATGGTGGAATCTAATATAAAAATGATATATTCTGTACAAAAGGAAGATCTATTTAAATCTATACCACAGTGCTGTTAACATGCAATGTTTCATATGAAGTGTAAGATATGTCCCTCAGCAATTATTAAGGTACATTATAACATTATTCTAAATTACATGAATTATTCTTGTAGTATCAGGTGCCTGAGAAATTCTCCTTCCCCTGCCTAACCAACTACATTTCACCAGGGCATACAGTCTTTTGTCATCCGAATCAGAACCTGAATCATAGACACCTCTGTTCCATACAAGCAGAGTCTTCCTCAATTTTGTCTTGAAATTAATTTCTACAGTGAGGAAAGCTTTGGAAGAGCTGTAGGATAAATTCTTCACAGAGGCCTTCAGCATTTTATATTCCCTGTTGAGGTGTTCATGCCCTCTTGTTTTGCATTTCATTTTGCATTTTGACCCCAAACATGGACCTTGTTAGATTGGAGACAGAGTCATCTCAAAATGCAGCAATTCTTAAACATGGCATAGATGATACAAGTCTGTATTCCACAATAATGGTGCCATTGTTTGAGAAAGATGAGCAGAATTAGGCCGGTTGTTAATAAAAGGTTGTTCTGAACAAAAGGTTATTACAAATATCAACGAATGTAAAATTCACATGGTTTTAGCATTGTCTGTGGAGCAGTAGGTGAATATGAATTACTTTATTACTTCAACCCCCAAATAGTTCTCATGTTATCCTCCACTGGCATCCTACCCAGTCATGTTTCATCTGTGAGTTCTGCATTTTAAATCCAGAAGTATGTGGTCTATGAACAGTTTGCATTCTCTACTTTGTTACTAAAATAAAATGCACAAATACATGCTGAGTTTATGTTCCTTCACCATTACAAAGTGACTTCTCAGGGGGCTGCAAAACATGCTTTTAACTCTAACTTCTCATGTTAGTCAATATACTTAGTAACTTTAGAGTGGCCCAGAATAAAGGCACAAGGTCTAAAAGTGAGAAAGAAAATTTCCAAAGCTGTGCTGTCTGCAATACATCAGATATGAATAACATACCTTTCCTACTTCATGCTGTTATCCTGCCTCTCTCATCTGCCAATAGATTAGACCAAAACCAAGAACTGATTTCTCTCTCAGCAAGAACAGGCTGTTCCTTCTAATAAGCTTTTATTTTGATTTCTAGAGAAACAAGTTCCACACCAGGAGTCCAGCATCTTCAGAATTAGAAGTTTTCTCTGCGTTCAAGGCTTAAGTCAGCAGAACAACTTTCTCTTTCATTTTATGGACAATATAAATATAAGCATTTGATCTAGAGAGAAGACTGTTATTTCATCCATGAAAGCTACCTTGTCCACACTGTAGAAGATGCGGTAGCCAGAAGAAGAGTATAAATAGCAAGCAAAGACAATTTTAGATCTCTGATTTCCCCCCACATCCACATGCCAGGTGAGGCATCTGTACTGCTTGCAGATATATCTCCATTCCTGGATTACAAATAAGGTTGTCTGCATAAAGTTTTGAAGCAGTTTTAAAGTCTTTTCTTAGCTCCCAATAAAAAGAATAAACACATCCCAGACCTAAACCCAGAAGGTTTAAACCATCTTTTTACCATCTTTGCACGTTTCCCAAAAACTATTAATTGGAAATTATATGTCCATGAGATTAATAAGTGCAAGCATCTCTGACTACTTCTGTATCACAGATAACACCAGCTCACATCTACCTGCATGCTTGGTGTCATCCTGTCAACACACCTAGCAGACTTAAACCCAGTTTCACCTGGTTTATAGCTGCTTTGTGCCTGTGTATTGGCGGAAAGCAGCTGGTATGCATCAGTGATTCAGGCCGAATAAAACAGTGTTAATGAGGTGGAATTATCCTTTTGATATGAAGAGTCAAGTTGCAATTTGTCTGCTGTGGGATTTAGGGCCTGATCCAAAGGCCACTGAAAACAATGACTTGTACTTGGCACCAAAGGGAGCAGACACTAATGTGTGGATTCTTGAGCAGAGGCTTTCTCCCCATACACGGTATGGGCCTTTGATCAGGCCTTAAGCACAGAAATTTTGAATGGTTCATTCTCCTATCTATCCTGATTTGTAGCAATCAGTAAGCTTTGAGTCACTTCTGGTGACATTCCTCTCTCTGGAGAAGTCAGGTACCCACAGTCCCAATCCCAGTGCTCTGCCTCTTAAGTGTAATCACATCCTGAGAGCCAATGAGGTGGTTACTGTGACAGAGAGGGCAGGGAAAAGATTACTTGTTAAATTACTAAGATAAGGATGTCACTATCACTTTGTGTCTAATGCTTCTGAAAAAAATTATATAGTTTAATTTGTAAGAAATAGAATTTCTATCTCTAGCATTAGATTTAGTCTCCTATTTTTATGCATTTACATGAGATTTAAATCTAGCATATTTTAAATGTCTGGTGCTCCACAGATGATGAAAGCAATGCATAAAAGAAGTTTGAGCTTCACTTCCTAAAGTCAAAGAATTACTGTAATGGAAAGAAAAGGGAAAATAAAAAAAAACCCAACCTATTCCTTTTATCCTACACTATGCACAAGGAAATTGAAAGACAGGATTGCATTCACTGATCACACTTAGAATACTCCTTTCAAATATATTTCGGGTCTTTTCAGGGTCCGTATGCATCAGTTCATCAGAAATTTTTAGAGAGGAAGGGAGGGAGAAAATAGCTCGTTCAGTTCTGACAGCTTCATCAAGAATATTTAAGATGTCAGTGAAACCAGAGCTATACCATCTGCCAGCTGGAATCTGGACCTGGTGTGAAACTGTCATCGTACTTGAGACACCTGAGGTCTCCGATATTGTCCAGCCGTTCTGGGAAAAATGAATCTGGGTTTGCTGCTGATCAGGAACATGACAAACAGTTCTTGCAAGGGAAATCCGATCATACAGGGATATACCCCCACACACTTCAGTCTAGTCTTTGTCAGAGCTAGCGGCAATCTGGACATCTTTAAGGGTGGTATTTACAAACACAAATCATGTTCAAGGTTCACGACAAGTGTCTAGGACTTCAGTTCCACTATATGAAGAGCTAGATGACAGAATTCTTTTGTGAATTACTGCTTATGTTTGAAGGAAAAAATGATTTCACAAAACCTGAAGTATCTTTATTTATAACAATCCATATTTCTTATAGGGTATTTTGTTTCCCAGCTATTAGTAGACCTATTATTATAAAAGCAAGGTACCCCTTTTCTCATTCAAGACAGCAGATAAAGCTGTAGGAGCTCCTCAGGTGGCAAAAGGTTCCTTTTAAGCTACTTAAAGCAGGATTTATTTGCAACATGAAAAGACACATACTTTATTTTAAAAAGCAACCAAACCAAGTGATTATGTCAGAATATTTTTATATCTTTTAGAGCATCACTTTCTTCAAAGTACAAAAAAAAAAAAAGCTAAAAACATAAACAATTAAAAAAAACTCTTTAGATCAGAACAAAGGCTGGAACATTGATTTTCATTTGCTTATCCATTTTCTTTGTGTGAATTTTCTAGAAAATGAAAATTCTCCACTTGCTCACACAAGCAGCAGGGATTTTTACTGCTTAGCACCAGTATTCACAACTGAAAAGGGTGGTTTAGAAAGACTTCCATCAGAGGAAGCACTTACCTTTCAGAGTACAATTAGTTCCACGCAGAACTGTGTCGTTTCTAAAAGAACAAACAAAGACTGCAAACACTGCCTGTAAAGTAATATTTCAAGGCATATATATGAACAATTAAAAAACTACAGCAGCTGTTTGCTGGCTGGTCTTCATGGATTATTTAGTTGACCCTTAGCAATGACAGGCCCTGAAAACTCAACAAGAGCATGCCTTGTCAGGTGCCTGATGAAATAAAATCCAGGAATATAGCAAATGGAAAATTTAATCAACTGACTAAAGAATTTTCTATTTTTTGTTTCACAAGTTTTCTAGTAGACTAAAATATCACATAGGTGTACTCATCTTTAAAATAGTAGCAAAAAAAAAAAAAATCAGAGAATGGTGGTTCCAGCAAATAACCCTGAATGAATACCGATTGCAGATTGCTAACCACACAACCCCCCCACCCCCCTAGTAACAGATATTCAGATAGCTGCCACATAATACAAAGAAAAAAGCCCACATAAATATAAAACAGGATTTAGGATGTGCTGCCTATAAACAGTCTTGTATAGGTATACATAGCTTAATAGGAAGTAAAGTTCTTGCCTCTAGAAGCTCTCATTATGTTACCTTTAAAGATACATTTTGAATACAAAGAAAACGATTCTTATAAGACTTTCAAGGCACTACGAGTCCACCTCTAAGCTGGACTAAATGCAAAGAGACAACAGCATATTGCTAGCCTCTAAAAACCACAAATGATTAAATATGTGACCACAAACAATTTCCTGAGATAGCTGCCTTTGCTAATAAGGCAGTAATTAGAATTGAGCATTTCAGCGTGTCTGACTCGCTCATAAAGGAAAAAGAACCCTACCCATAAGGAACTATATATGTATATATATCCCATTAAAACAATCCATAAAAGTCTCTGACAAAGATGCATAAAACCAAAAAGACCACTCTACACTCGCATGCTTTCTTTTCATTGTATTCCACTTGCAATATCTCTCATACACTTCAAACAGGCTTTTTTTTTAACCTCTCCAGATGACACATTTTGCTGAATTTTTCTTTTAATGTCAGTTATATGCATAAGATGAACTGGTCTACAAGTTCAGTGGTATTTCTATTAACGGGAAAAAAAAAACCACCACACCAAAAATAACCCAACCAAATGCTTTGTAAATATTTCTTCTAATTCTGGGCTTTCGGATCAGCTGAAAGTTCCTCACAGCAGAAGCTGCAAGTGTTTAACCTACTCTGTAGGAACAGATACGAGAGGCTCTTTTCTTGCTACAGGAAGTTGGCCCCTTTGTGTGCCAGATTTACTTTTGCAGGTATCATCTGCCTCCACAGATGGGCATCATTAAGATCAGAACAAGCAAAAGCAATATTTCTATATAATTAAGCATTTTTATGTAGTAAAGTAGGAATTGTACAAAAGCCATTAAATGTCTCCCATCAGGAACTTAGCAGCCATCAAACTCAATATGGTGTTCTTCGGAAGCCTGGATTTAGGACTTGCATGTAACAGAGATGGGTGCTATAGAAAAATTTAAGATCCATTAGCAAGGGATTTAGATATAATAGTTACATCTTGCATCTGTGAGTGCTTTTGTGATCAGCTGAGGGAACGCATCCTGCAGAGAAGTCCATAAAAATTGAACATTTCACTAATGATGTTTAAACATATTTTTTTGTGTACAACTTAAAAAAGAACAGTTTTACACCCCTTAATTAGGGATGATGCATTAAAGTAAAAACAAACAAAGAAAAACAATTCATATATTCAGTTGTATATATTTGCATTCTAGCAACATATTTGAATGGACAGTTTCAGAAAAGAATTTGAAGTAACTATCAACTTTTTCATCACTAACACCTTTTCATAATGTATGACACTAGTATGCCTGCAGAATGAAACAAAGAACCTTTTTTCTTTACTAGTCTCAATGAATCCAGTTTTATTTCTTAGGTTAACAAGCGATGCTAGAGCAGCAGATACGCATCTCTGTGTTTCAAGTGAATACATTGAGCCACTGATGTATATGACAAAGCTGGATTTTGAAGCACAGAAATTCATACTTTCTACCTAGCAATCATATTTATTGGGATTTAGTGCTTTCTCCCTAAAGCACAAGGAACAGACAAACTAACTATGGAAACATGAATTCTCTGTAAAGGATTATGATACTTCAGTCAAATTAGCTCCTGCTATTTACAGAATTTCAGATTACAAGTTAAACACATAAGAAGAGCCAAGAGTTGTGTTATATGATACAAACGGCACAGTAGAAGGTCAGCTTCTGCTATCCAGAAACAATTATTCTGATGGAAAAAAATGCTACATTCTAAAAGTCTAAGGTTGGGGAAAATAAAGCATGAAGAAAAAAACGTAAACCAAACACCTGGACGTAAGAGAGACAAGATAATTAAATACTATCTCTTTTCCTAACACTGAAGCAAAAGTAATGAGAAGTGGGATAAAACTAATTTGCATAACTTTTTTTCTGAAATTTTTCTTCATAATTAATCATTTTGTTGCAGAAACATCTTTGTACTCATAATACTATATAGGATTTTTCCAAAACAGAATCTCTCAGAGTATCTTTTTTGACAATTTCCTCCTTCAATTTAAGAAAGAGTAGATGTAAACTTCTTACTTTCTTTTCAGACATACTTGAAAATTCTCTAGTATTCCTAGACTTATGGACATGTCCAACTGCAAAAACCTAAATATGTCCTTTCAGAACAGAAGGATCCAAAGCTGATAAAGAAAAAAAACCCCAAAGTCACCAAGAGAATTCATGAAATAGCACTGAATGGTACCCAGAATCTGCATATACAGAGGCTCTGATTCTTAAGGATTTTGCTGTGTCAAAACTACCTTTTAATTGCTTAGTTGAACTGAAGACAGAGCAGCTACTGAGGAATTGAAAAGCTACAGAGTACAGCCAACAAAAGATAATGTGCTTCTTAGTTTTACTTATTTCAGAGTGAAAAGTACATTTGATAAGGAAACACTTCCTCGCTGTGAAATTCCCACAGCTCCATTTTGCTATGCAATGACTCCATCGGTGCCAGCCTTGATTCGGCTCCTGCAAACAAGGATGCCTGCCAGGAGTCATTACTCCCTATTATTCTATCTCCTGTTTACTCCACACTTAACAAATATCATCCCCTTTTGAAGCTTTATCTAGCTCACTGTTTCACATTTAAAGAGCCTGCCAGTGATTTTCAAACATTGTTCTATCACTAAGGATAGTAGAGCCAAGCATGCTCTATGCCTCATCCTGACAAGAGACACGGCTTTACACTGGCTGCAAATATCCTCCACTCTGCCTCTGGAAAAACAAATTAGCTGCATGAGCAATAGATCATGAGCGGCTCATTTGATGTTTACTTACAGTTACTGTGCCTGCTAACACACTTCATGACCTGCTATTAACTCTTTACCTCACCTCTGCTTTAGTGGCCACTCTGCACTGAATTCGCCATGCTTTTTTAAGTCTGTTCCCAGAGGCACTGATCCAGGGCAGGGCACTTGGCCAGACCCTTGAAGTGTTGTCATGTTTTTGTCAAGTCAGTAACATCTTTCTTACACTAAGTGTATCTTCTTTCCATACAGGACCATCAAACTAGCATATACTTGTCTTCTCCTTCAACGGTGGTGGAGGGGTTTGGACCCCCAGAATATACTCCAAAACAATTATTACTTGTTGATGTGTACAGAAAAAAAAAAATAGATTACTCATCCTACCTGCACACAATTTATTTCAGATCTGCGTGCCAGGTTAATTATAAGCTAATATATTTGTACAAACCCAAGAAAGTAAGGGGTCTTTCTGCAAAAGAAGAAGCGTATGCCATCAGTTTTTTTTCTGTACATATATTATTCTTTCACTGTCAATTGCATCTCAGTCAAAATACATCAGAAAAGACTTGTCTAAACTTACTGAAGCAGCTAATTTTTATCTTGGTGATATATTCCTGTAGGCCCATTGAGATGGAAGATAAGGTTATCAGGAAGACTTAACTATACTACAGTAAAGATTAAAGAATTAGAAGATTAAAAACTTAACACAGCAAAACGATTGAGTAAGAAATCTTAAAAGTCCAAACTTGATAGGATCTTTTATTTCTATAAAAGCAGAAACAGACACTTTGTAATTCTGTTGTACCTGACCCTTTGAGGTGACCGGCCATTTAATAAAGGCATACATGAAGGCGAATAGAAACAGGTTGTAGAAATACACCTGTAGACTATTTGTCAGTAAGAACGCACAAACCAGAAAACAGACCAAACCAAACCCCACTACAGATAACTGGAGTGGTGAAGCTTGAATCAGGCAACAAAATAAAATGGTGATGCACACATGCCATTGGCTGTTTCTACTGTTTGCTGCTCATAAACTTGCTCTTGGTTAACCCTCTGAATCTGACATGTTGGAACTCAGCAGGATTAATAAAACCTAATGTTTCACCTCCACTGAAAGGCTTTATCTCACCATGTACTGTTAGCAAACAAGTTTCAACATGAAAAGCCTACCCATTAGTGTGATAGCATATGAGAGAAAGCAAATGGCTGTCACTCTAGCAGATGTGATGCCTAATACTGTCAAGGAAGGATTGGAATTGAGCTTTATCATTTTGAGGACTGTGCATCATATTACAATAGCTAAGCTCATGATTTTCAAGGTAATAGACTAATCAAAATTCTATAATCAAGGCATCATAATTCCATAATCAAATGTACTACACTTCTGAAGAACTAAAAATCATAAAAATACTCTCACTTTTAGTGGCTCATAAGAGGAAAATATAATAAAGGACTCTTCATCTCTTAATTTATCAATTTTATTAAAACTAGAAAAATCTAAGCAGTTTTTATATTTTTCATTGTTTCCTTTCTAAAAAAAAAAAGAAACTCTAAATAAAAACACTGTTGAGCACCGTAAGGAACTTTGCCTGCACTGTGCTTCTACTTTGTAGAAAATGTTTGATATTTAAATTTTATATTAAAACCTTGTAGGGAAAGGTAAACTAAACAGACGTATACTCCAGTTAGCTCTACATATCATCCATTCAGCCTTACTCAAAGTTGTTTAGATGAGCACATTTCCATTATAGGAGTAGGTGAAGAAATCTTATTCCCCCAGCTTATTCCCTTACAGAAAAAAAAACCCTAAAATTCTTTTTCTAAAATTCTTAATGGACTGGGGGAAAAAAAAAAAAAAAAAAAAAAGATAAAATACTGTTTACTAGGGAATTATTTACTAAATTGACTTGCTTAGAAAAAAAATAGGAACATCAGCAAATTCACAAAATCCAGTTTTACATTACACACTACCGGGCAAAAATCAGAGGTTCTTGTTTATAAAGATGCAAATGTTTTATTTGCAATGACATTGGTAGGACAGGTGCGATTAAAATTCTGACTTAAGAATTATTTTTTTTTCCTCCATTTACCACACACATAACTGCTAGTGCAATAAATTTAGTGAAACACTGTCAGCCTACATTTTCAGCATTAAGGCACATACGTTTCCTCTACTTTTACAATATATTTACCTATTTTGTTAATGTTTGTATAAGTATTCATGACCTATACCAGTAAATTATTTACAACATACTACAAAGCATGTCTTACACAGACTGTATCTTGTTCCAATATTACATTGCACATAAAATTTTGATGTTCAACTAATGGTTGAAAAGGGGAAAATGCTTCAAAATATGCTACAGGTAACAAACAAAAGTTTATTGAGTGACTGTACTGAGGTAACCCTCAGGGAAAATGACAAAGTGGTAAATATACTTCAGTATTTTCCCTTCCATGAGCCAATCATGGCTAAGGACTTACTGCTAGCTAGTAGTAAATAGGTCAAAAAGTCCATGCAGATGTCTAGTTTTGTCTGCCTTCTGGGAAAGAATGTATGAAGATATTCATAAGTAATCTGCTATGTGCCTCTGATGTGCTTTTCCACTCATATTTTGATTTTCAGGCAATAATTCTTTTTGGACAAAACCAAGGAATAGCTCAAGGTTGTGCCCTTAAAGCTCAAAACAAGTAAAGAAGCAAGAAGACAAATTGTAAGGAAAGACACAAACTAATCAAAGGCTTAATTAAATAAACCTTTTATCAGTAATCACCATCTATTAGAGCTTTATAGGAAAAGTAAGAATATTTGAACTTCCAAGTTCTGAAGTAGACAGAGAGATAGTCACCATACAAATGAGTTTGGGAATACTGATAAAAATAAAATTTACAGCAAGTCTTTCAAAACATTTTTGAAAATAAGATAATTTTGAAAGGCAAAGACTTTTTGTAGAGTTTTTAAGTAAAATAATTATTTGATCTGCAGTCTGTTGAAGCCCATGCAAAAAATCTCATTGACTTCAAAGGCGTTTGGATCAAGCTTTAAGTGAACAATACTCTTCTTTTTCTATAGATTATGGAATTACAGATAGAGAAAACCTTTACCAGAAAGACATGTTGGTTATTTCTTTCCATTGCAGGACTGTTACCTAGCCTATGAGAGCATCACTTTTAACTGCACCAGCACGGTTTAAGGAACTCGCCTCTCAAGGAAACATATATTTCTAACTCATTTAGTCACTTCTGAAAGTTTCAGTGAGACTATGTTCTCAAGCAGTAAGAAAAGGACATTAGAATTTGAATCCTCTGATGGTGTCCTTTTGTGTATTGCTCAGCTTTTCTAAAAGTTGATGCCCCAAACTAGCTGACAAACACCATACTCTGTAGTTCTGTCACGAGCATTGTTTTCCTTTTGTCTGTTTTGTCAGAAAGAGCTCATTTAAATAAAACAGTTTCAATTCTTATAATGAGACATAAGAGTTGACAGCTTTTAGTTTTGTTTAAAGGAAATACTTGAACTGAGTGTATAATTCCTTTGTGAATAATTTATTTGATGAATTTTGCTATTTCCCTCTTTACAAATTGTTTGTACAAATGGTACAGCTACGGAGGGGGAAAAAGCAAAACTACCGCAGTGGGAATAGGCAGAGATTCCTAAAATATCACAGAAAGAAATAACTTCTGTAAGTTCTTTACATCAATTCTATAGACTTCTGTAGCTGGAATGATTCCTGTACATTTCTCTTAATTGGGTGAAGGTAAAACTTATTAGGAAAAGAATTGCATTGTCAAGCAATGTTTCCTCCATATGTGTCATGGTGATTTAAATATCCTATATTATGCAGTGAACTTTGATCAACTATCAGGTTGAGAAGTCTTTAGCTATAGTTTATGATCTCCACTTTATTAAGGGCTTTTCTATAGTTGCAAGTCACAAAGTTAAAAAAAATATTGACAACTCTTTAGTACAAAAATAGCTAATCCAAAAATTAATAAGAAATAAAAAATAGTGAGCAGCAGAGTAACTTTCTCTACCAACTAAGGTTTGCATTGATGTGCACAGAGAAGAATTTGCCAGGAGTATCCACAGTCTGCGTTTCTGCATTTTGCTGCCTCTCTCTGTACTGCTCTTGTGGCTTTAGTACCTTAATAATTTCTGTCCTATGCATTTCTCCCTTCTTTCAGCACTTGATATTAAGTTTCTGGTCATGTGAAAAATAAGCTTGCTAAGCTGCCTGGATAGGTGGTAGGTCCTTCACTCTTAAAATCCTCATCCATTTTCCTTCTGAAGATCTTTGGTTTATCAGGGAAAATACCTATTTTCTATTATATAGAAAAACAAGCAGAAAGCTGAACAATAAATCCTGGATGTTGTATAGCATAATATCACATAAATGGAGATACTTGCAAGGTTTAAAAAAAAAAAAAAATAGTATCGCCTTTCTAGTCAACAGGCAACAGAAGTTTTCCTGAATATATGTGATTGCATGCACAGAGAAAGATTATGGCCTTGAAGGGAAAACACTGTCAAAAAGGTATTCCACTATCCAAGTGATCAAAGACTTAACAGGATATAGAGGCTTAAGTGTGCTGAAAGAAACAGCAGCTAGCAATATTTTCTTAGAGAACAGAGAAGAATCTATAATGAGAATTGTTTTATGACATTAAATAATATCACAGATTGACAAAACACAATTCCATGAAGACAGTCAGTAAATTGATCCCACTAGCACTATCAGAATCTTTTAGTGGTGGTGACGACAGTGACTGAAAACATTCTGCATGTTCTCAGATAAATAGATATGAGATGAAATGATGCTGCATTTGAAGTCAAGAGGAAGTTTTGCCAGTGGTTGCAAGGGGCTAGGAATTCACTCAGGACATCTCACAACTAAACTTCAAACACGAAATAAATATGACATTTTTTAGAGCAGTTTAATGAATGCTACTGCAATTTCACTTACTGCAAACAGTTATGCCAATTTACATCACTCTACCCAAGAAAAAAAATTATGACTCAACCCATAACAAGCTGTACCTAGTCCCTAAGCAACATCTTACGCTATCTGTGAGGTCTTTCTAAGCAGTATCAAGGGAAGTTTTACTTGGCATCCCTAGAAAAAGTACCACAGTTGCCTACATAAAGTATATTTGCGTGACTTAATTAACAAAATGATGTTAACTATGATTCTCGTTACCGTAAGGTAATATCACATGGCTCCTAAAAATACAACCTTAGCAAAAATAAATGCATCTCAAAAGCCTTCCATATACCTAATATATTAAAAGTAGATACTTCTGGAAAGCTACAGTGATTTACTGTTCTCTAATTTAGTCCTGCTGGGCTGATATACTAGATATCTATGATTAGCTGGTGCTATAATTAAAGAAGCAATGTGATCTGAATGAAAATTCAAGCAGCAGAGTTCAAATCCTAGATATACCCATTATCCTAGAAAGTCTTAGCTGCCTCTCCTCAGCTTTTTCTATATGTGAAGATAATATTTTATTTACATTACGAGAATATTATGCAATTGAACTAACATCCACAGGATCTCTGCCTGAGGCAAAAAAAAAGTATTACACAAACACACCTTATTTAAGGAGGAACCGAGCCTTTTAAAAGGAAAAAATTCAAATATCTTCCACTCCAGATTCTCTCAGTTCATATGAAAAAGGTACCTGGCATAGAAGCAATTTGAGATTCAGAGAGTAGAAAGATTGATGTCGTAGGGGCGCTCAAGACCCCCCAACACATGCACGATTTATATGTTAATAGTTGGAAGACATAACAAAGTAGAGAAATGAAATTTGCTGATGATGCAAAAGTGGAACCAAGTATGGGTAAGGGAATGGCACCAAAGTCAGTAATATTTAGAGAAACTTAGGAACAATAGTTCTGCAAATGTAATATAGAGATTCTGGAGATAACAAGGTCACAGATAAAACTACAGGAACTTTAATTCAGATGCTGCAAAACTGAAACAGAAGATAAAATGTACACTGTGAACTATGTGAACAAAATCCCCAAACTTGTCATACTGAAATCAGAACAGTGCTGCTTCTTTTTCACGTCTGGTCCTTCCCTTTTTCCTTCCTTTGTATAGATACAAATGTTATGGACCTTTATTCTAACCCTCCTTAAACCACTCAGGCCATGTAAAGGGGCTTTATGCCAATCAGAGCTAGTAACTCAGATTGCTGTTTGGATAGGAGCATCTATAATGACCAAGTCAGTGGAGTTGGTCAAGAGCTAAAAATCATAGAATCATAGAATTGTCAGGGTTGGAAGATGACCTTAAAGATCATCTAGTTCCAACCCCCCTGCCCATGGCAGGGACACCTCCCACTAGATCAGGTTGCTCAGAGCCCCATCCAGCCTGGTCTTAAAAATCTCCAAGGATGGG
>JAAGNO010001470.1:0-10535 GCA_033439905.1 Ceryle rudis | reverse complement strand
TTCGTAGCTTCCTTTGGAATTCTTGCAGTCCTGGGTGCATGTTCCAAAGATCTCGCACTCATTGATATCCCAGGAAACAACCCCCATAAAAAAAAATAAATGGGCTGAGGGCTGGAGAAAATGCCTGTTGGTTGGAGACTGAATCACTCCATCTGCTCATCGTATGACAAGAAGCTTTGGAGATGACCTGACTGCAGCCGAAGGACCTTTATGGCAAGAAGAAGCCAGGCAGTAAGAGGGCTCTTCCATCTCCCAGCGGTTATCTCGGTAACCTCTGCATCACACCTTCCCAGGGCCGTGAGGTGGTAGAATTACAACCGCCTGGGAATTTTCTGATGAGATGCTTTTGAATCGAAACCAGGAGGTACCAGAGTTGAAAAGACTTTTGATGGCAGAGTCTGTCAGGCTCCGAACGGGGTTTCGAGGCAAAGCTAGCGAGGCGTCGGGGGGCAAATAGAAAGAAGGTAATTGTGTGGGGTGTGGAAAGGGAACTTTACGTGCTGTCATAGCACATGATTCATGGGCTTCCTACTGCCTTATAAAAGGGAACGCACCATCAGCTGAGGTACAGGCTGCTCTGGGAGATAGCTCTTTGCCCCTGCCCCTTCCCCTTCCCCCCCCTTTCCTCCTTCTGGGAAGGTTCCAGGTGGCTTCTCATGCTGGGGGTTGCACTGTCCTTGGAGTCACCACATTGTCCCACTTCTGCCCCAGGCTGCTGCCTGAGCGCCCCCTAAAGCAGATGCAGTTCTTCCCCAGGGATTGTTTTGATTCTTTCTTTTTTTTTTAACTCTGCCCCCTGGTCGCACTCCAAACAGGACAGTGTTCTTGAGAGAAAAATTTCCTATTTGGGCGGCTGCTTCGGAGGGTTTATTTATTCCCTTGTGTTTCAGCAACCACCTTGCTTCTGCCACGAGGTAAATAAGGTGTTTTCCTCGTGAGTAGAATATTGGTTGATTTAGCGGGAAAGATTTGGGTGTGTATCGCACAGCAGCTCTTAACTGAGAACAGAACACGAGTGAGAACAGAAGCAAATAAAAATGACACGGTATTCATATAAAGGTGTGACGCTCTGGGAAGAGCAAAGCCAATCCTTGGGAGAAGACTGGCAACAAGCCTTGTTACTTAATGTGTAAAACAGTGCAGGCAAAACAGGGCAGATCTGCATCTAAATATCGACCGAAACGTCTCATTTCAGGAGGGTTTTGAGCAATAAAGCCTGTCATTTGTAAGCTAACAGCTAGCACAGGATGATAATTTTTGATGAGACCTGATGAATTATGAATTTTCCCTTTTGACACGAGGAGTTAGAACAGATTGATCCAGCAAGCGAGGAATGTTTCTCAGCTTTACAGCCTTTGCTGATGCATTCTTAACTTTCTTCTCCCTGTGGCAAAAGGAAAAATTGTTGGTTTAAGGCACCCCAAAAATCAAGGAACTCTGTCTTCTGTTCGTAGTGTTGTTCTTGAAACCTTTTGTGTTGAAACACAGTGAATCTCTAGGTTTTAGTCCCTGCAGCCTGGTGAAACTAAAGGAGCCGTGAAGGGTCCAGCTGGATTTTTTCTCAGCAAAGTAGAGATGATGGCACAGGATCAGTCTGGGTTTAACCACTCTCTGGTTCCAGAAGGTTTTGCAGTTGGTTGAAGAACTTCTGTTGCCAATAGTTTTGCTCTTCTCTGTTATATCCAATGACAGGACAAGGGGCAGGGGGTGCAAACTGGGGCGTAGGAGATTGCAAAGAAATTTAAGGAAAAAGTTCTTTCCTGTGAGGGTGGCAGAGCCTGGAAGAGGCTGCCCAGGGAAGTTGTGGAGTCTCCTTCTCTGGAAACCTTCCAACCCCCCCTGGATCTGTTCCTGTGCAGGCTGCCCTGGGTGACCCTGCTCTGGCAGGGGGGTTGGACTCGATGATCTCCAGAGGTCCCTTCCAAACCCCACCATGCTGTGATTCTTTCAAGGGAGTGTTAGTCAGGAATATTACTGTGTTGGCAAATCTGCCTTTACCACAGAATCATGTTTCCTCTTAAGTGCCACTTTGAAGCATTCATTTTGTGTTTAAGGTGTATACAAGGAAGTGAGTATCAGGCACTGTAAGAGGGTTCAGCTTCACTGCCTTGGTACATTTGTGTCTGTTTATCTTAAAAATCTAGTTCATGGATTGTAGCAGGACAATAGGATGGTGGTGTTTGTTGGGTTTTTGTTTTCTCTTTGTTACTTTTCACTGTCAAATGGTTCTGGCAACTAATCAAAAATAAATACCATTGCATCATCACAAGTTCTGGATTTTGAATGTGCATTAAACCAAACTTGCTGTGAGATCATAGACTAGTTTAGAGAGCTTTGCAAGCGAAATGAAATTTCTGGAGGGCATTTTTATTTTTTTTTTTTTTTCCTTTTCTTTTGTAAATTATACTCAAGTTTTACTTCAACCCAACAACAAGAAAAAAACTTTACACCAGAAGGAGAATGAGCACCTGGGGTCTAGTCCTACTGGAATCACCCCTGGCATTTTTCATCCTTGATTAAGCATTTTTTACTTTCTTGTGTACATTTTGAAAGAATTTAAAGATATTTTCTCTTGATCGCTTTTTTTTTTCCTTGGGAGTGTAGCTGAGATGTGGCAGGGGTGTTTCTTTATGCCTTTAGCAGTACCCAGTTGCCTGCAGCTTTTTCTTTTATTCCCACCTTGCTGTCTAGAGCCTGGCTGCCTGTAAGTATCCTTCCTTCTGAATGTCTAAAATAATCTCCTATCTAAGTTTGTCAACCTGGCTTTAAAGTAGTGGTGTCTGGAATTTCCAGATTCTTATGTGAGCTTAAAAATCAACAATTCCCAGTAGAAGTTTTTTCAAAGCTTTTTGTGAAACGGCGCAGTGGGGATCTTTGTGCTTCTCCAGCAGGTTTTTTTTCACCTCTGTATCAGCCTCATTTCCAGAGCTGCTGATAACTGATTATAGTCTCCATTTCTTAAACAGCCTTAAGAAAATACACTGGCATCCCTGTGCCTCGGTATGAGATTCACATCAAGGCCTGGGTGACCTTGTCAGTTTTATCTACGTTATAGGGACCCTTTAAACTGCCTGGGAGACAAGAGCTGCACAAAAGGATGGCCCCAGGAAGGAATGTTCCTGGAGGGAAATGTCATGCTTGTGGATCTCCAGACAGCAGTGGCAACCTCACTGGAGCTGTACTTCTGGCCAGTGCAGCTGTCTCTGTGATTTTGGGGAAGTGGTTTTGTAGGGTGAGCACTACTGAGTGCCTTGGTATAGCTCAAATGTCTGACTGGATTTGTTTCTTTCTGTGGGAGCTCAGGGTGTCGGTGTTCTTCTGTGTTGCATCACCCCATAAATCCGGGGAAATAATACTGCTTCAGCAGTCTTTGACACTAAGTTTAAAAGAGATTCTGAAGTACTGCTGTGGTGGTGAACGTAGAGGACAGACGAGTTGCATTTCGCTTGCATTTCAAACCCTTCTTGGAAAGGAAGATGGAAAGAGCCGGTACAAATCTGAAAGTGTTACATCCTGATGTGTGGGGCAAGATTTGCATCTCCAGAGAAGAGACTTCGAGATTTATGCAGGCTTGGGAATAGCAGCATTGCAGTATTTTGCAAAGCACAGATATTATTCACGCTGTCAGCCAGGCAGTCTTTACTTTCTCAGGAGGTGATCTCGAGTGAGGTGGGATCTCCTGCCACAGTGAAAGATATGACATGGCAATTACTCCTGAAGGATATTTGTAATTCTCTGCTTCGAAAGGGTATTGGCACTATACCTGCTTAGTGACTCGGGCTCTCTGCTGATGAGGAGCATAAAATGAAATAGCGCTTTAAAACTCAGATCACAAAGGTCTCGGAGCACAAGAAATGGCTGCTCAACCTGAGCAAACCTGTCCTGAAGAGAGGCCAGATGTTCATCTTCCTTCTCTGTTGTCTGCATTCTGATCAGAACGGGCGAAATGTTGAGAACAAACTCGGACAGTGACAATGCCCATATTGTAATGAGCATTTACTGAAATATTTAAAAATAGTGATAGTTAAGGGGGGAGAATAAATAAATCCTCTCTTGAAATGTTTTCCTGCATTCTCTTCTGGGAGGGTTTCCTTTGGGGTCACCTTTTGTAAGGTCTAATAGCATTCCAGCCCTAAGATGCACAGGCTCCTCTGTCCCCACTGTCCAGAGCAGACCTGCGTGTGTCCAGGACTGTCCGTTCCGAAGTGACACTGTGCTTTAAGCTGGGGCAGGTTGTGGTGTAACAGAGGAGCATGTAGAAGCAGACTGTTTGTTTTGGAGTGAGGGAAAATAACTCTGAAATGACCACAGGGTAAATTTGCTTCCTTTTGCTGGCTCTGCTTTATTTCCAAGGACCTGTGTTTAGAGTTCACAGCTTTTTAAAAGCAGAAGCTTTGAGCTTTCAAAGGTTAATACATCAGCCATGACTTTCCAGCCAGTCTTGCCTTCCCTCCTTCTCTGACATCTCCTTTGAATTCACAAATGAATTACCAAATTATATTCTGGTTTTGCATGGGGAGAGAAAAGGAAGCCCAAAGTAATGTATTGAGGGCTAGTGGAGGCTGCCTGTATATGTCTGTCTTCTTTGCTGGTGGGCAGTTATCTTTATTGCACAAGACTCCCCTCCAGCTGCGAGGCACAATCCGAGCAGGGAAGATGGGGTACGGTTCCTCATGGTGGGGCAGCTGGTTTCTCTTCCCTTCCAGTAGCATGCTGTTTTCTGAAGATTTCTGTATTCATGCAGACCTGTTTAGAGCACTAAACTAAAGCTGCATGTTCTCAAAGACACTTTCTTCATAAGCCAGTTTAATAGTTACTGTGGTTGTGGACAATTGCACGCTGTAGGTGTGGAACGCAGCTAACCCGTGAGCGCGGCAGCATTGCTGAGGGATGTCTTGAGGAACTTGGAACAGACTTTTGGTGAGGTGGATTTGAAGCGCTTGGAATGCACTGAGCGGCTTTAAGATTAAAGCTTTTGACTATAACAAGCTTTTGACTATACAATATAAGTGTATATTTACTTATGCTGTAGTTTCTATGATTTCCAAATGCTGGGGATGGTTCAAGGAGTGTAATGGTTTATAACAGAACTTCTCTGGTGTTAGAGATTCAGTGAGAGCTGATGTGGGTCTAGGAGCGATCAGCTTAGGGATGGCTAGGGCTGCTTGGACATGGATAACTTCTGTGAGTGACCCAGAAGAAACAGTGAGTATTTTGAATGTGCTTTTATGTAGACATCAGCTTTAATGGATTTAGCTGAGTGCTTCGCTTCTACAGGCTGAGGTACGTGGAGCATTATGCACGTGAACCCAGAGCCTTTGGCAGCAGAAAGCTTCACAGAGAATGTAAGAATATGACTTGTTAGATGTTTTGCTGTTAACATGAAAGTTGGACTTGACGATCCTAGAGGTCCTTTCCAACCATAATAATTCTGTGATTTATAATTCTGTGTTTCACAACTTCATGTGCTCCCAGCTACTTGTCCCCAAACAGTATCAGCTATTGGGTTATGAGTGTAATGTGAAGCTTGTTGATTCTGGGTTGGCTTTTGTGGAAGGAAATATCCTGGAGCCACTTTGTTGGATCTGTGAAGCACCAGCCCGCTGGTGCTGGCTGTGACACTCGGGTACGGATCAGACCTTTCCTTCAGAATAAAGATGCCATTTCCTTTCAGACAGGAGCAGAAATACAGAAGTAAACGGTGGCATCCTAGGAGAGCTGAGATACCAGCCCAGCTTTGCAGTGAAACCCTCAGCAGTAGGTGGGAAACAGAAGACACAGAACAAGTTTGCTTACTCAGGTTTAACGAGCTAGATGTTTGCATTCTATCTCAAGCTCTGAATAGCTGAACATGGTTTAGTGGTCCTGATAATATTTAGTAGATGGTTGGACATGATGATCTTGAAGGTCATTTCCATCCTTGATGATCCTATTTGCTCTATCCTGTGAGTGTGCCATAAGCTGCCGAGCATCAGTCACACTGGTTTGAATGCCTGTCATGTCATATATATCCAGAAGCGATAGTCAAACAAGCCAAAGCACACCGCGTGGTGTGGAGAGGCTTCAGCTGGGTAACGCTCAGAGTGGACAGACACCCTCTTGTTATTGGTATGGGACATTGGATTGGTATAGACACCTTCTTTTTGTTTCTTTATTCATGGAAGTACTTTTTCTGTCCCCCTGTAAAGTGTTGTTTTGTCATCACCTTGTAAAACATGAAAGCAGGAGATCCCTAATGAAGCAGGAAGAATGTGTCAAGGACAGGAGGTGAGAAACTGGATAAAAACTAATTCGTGAGGAGATAATGGTACTCTGGGAAAGGTTAGGAAAGCAGGTTGAGAAATTAAAGCTGCTTTCACGTTATGGAGTAACTTGTAAATACTATGGAATTTCCTTTTTAAAGATCCGTACAGTCTCTCCAACCCAAGGCTCCTAAAGATGGCACAGCGAGTCCCTAACTTAGGGCAGTTAGTCCAGACTTACACCAATACTTGCGGACAATAAATGGGATTGCTCCGAGTAAGAGCCACGTGCCTTCAATATCAGAATTCTAAAAAGCTTTGTGTTTATGCACTTAAAATTATTTTCAGCAGCATGTTATTTTTTTTTTGCTGAAACATTGGATTTGTTACTGTGCTAGGATCAGTTTGAGTACAGCGGAGCCCTTGTACTTGGATAGGCTGCCACAAACCTCCCTCACCAGTAGTTCTCTTTCAGAACATCTTTGCACAAGTCTTCCAGAAAATGTAGGGTGATCGTGGCACTACGTACCAGACTGAATTAAAGCTGGTTTAAAATACCAGTGGTTTGCAAAGGGCTTAGTTTTAAACTTAGGCATTTTGTTGGTGTTTCTCTCTAAATTTCTTGTGTCTGAGGCACTCTTTAATTTTTAGAAAAAAAAATACTCTCAGTAAAAATATTTCTGGGTTTAGCTGCCAGGAAAAAAAAAAAGTGAAAGTAAACCCAGAAAACAAAACACTCTTAGGCTTGGATTATTTTAATACAAAGCTTGATGACTTTTTCCCCCCTGTACTTTCATTAAGTACACAAGGAGCCTTTTCCAACTTAATTACCATCCAGTGAGGTAGAGACTGTTCTGCAATGTAAAGGATGCAGAATCTTTGCTGTGCAGCATAACTGACATGTAGTCTTTGTTAGGTAGACCCCAGATAATTGCTGGGTCTATTTACGACCTGCATTTTAAGTGTCATTGTAATAACTAAGAAAGAGGAGAGCAGCCTGAGTTAGCATAACTTTGTGGCAGGGGTGTTCTACCATTGCAGAAAAATTAAGTAAAATAGTCCCACTTGCGTATTGCTGCTGTAAGAAGAGTATCATTAGGTGCTGTCATTCATTCAGAAGTGTTTCTGTAATGAGTTCTTTAACAAAGGCTGCCCAAGTGGCTAAAGGAAAGTAAAAGAACCCTTTGTTCTGCTTAGGAAATTGCAGACAGTTACTTTTGTGATGCTAGTGAAACAGTGATACCCTATTAGTAAAAGGAGGAGATTTCAGATGAGGTTTAGTTAACAAAAATAAATAAAAAGATGACTCGCAAGGATAGTCATTTTCCAGTTCTTCAGCTTCTAAAGGGAATCTGCTTCTCTTTGCAAGAGAAAGCTTAGTGGCCTTGTAGTGATAGGCAGGATACTCCCTGCCCATCCTGTTTGGTGGTTTTTTTTCACAACAAGCCTGAAGAATCTGGAGTGTAGTAATTTAGTTATCAAATATACTACAGAGTGGGGCAAGAGTATGATCAGCATGCTCTGGTGGGTATCAGCCTTTCTCCCAAACACCCTGCCTTGTCTAGGGCAGGAAAAAAAAGGCAAGCCAAGGGAGATAGTAACTGAAAACGTGTCTTGGAAGCATCTGTTTTAGCTGTAGACCTTCACTGTTCAAAGGACACTGACGTTTCAATGTCTTCAGCCCATTTATTGCAACCTGGCAGGCATTGTGCATGGCTGAATTGGACTGGTTTTAGGACTGCTCAACCGTCAGGTTGCTGGAGTGACAGTTGCTGTGCGGAGTGGCAGGGCACACCTGACTTTCAGTGTGGAGATATTCTACTCGTCTTGCTGTCCCTGGCTGTTCTCACCTTGCTTTATGCTTCTGACTTCGAGGTTGCTGTGCCACTGCAGAGAAGCTGCAGCTCTTGTGAAGCTACCCCGAAAAGGCTGGATATTACTGTCTAGTGCATTAAAGCAAATCGGCACAGATTTTAGTTTGCCACAAAGCACTGGGCTGCAAACCACTGTGGAGCTTCTCTGTCAGCAGCCCAGTAATCTCTGGAATCAGCATTTTCTGGGAGGGGGGGCAATAACAGCTCCAGCCTCCGCTAGCATCTAACACTGTGTCACTTTTGCTAAATTTGCTGCTGTTTTGCTGGTTTTTTTTTCTTTCTTTTTTTTTTTTTTCTATTGCAAAGGGAAGCTAAGAAACTTGAAGTACTTTTCAGGGTGAACTAAAAAGTCTGTTTGGGCTGGTTCCTGTGCATGCAGTAAAGCAGTCAGCATGTGCTGGGGAGTGTGTAACTTAGGAGGGCTGCCCGTGCCACAGATGTGTGAGGGACATAGCTGCATGGTCTGACCAGGATTAATTTCAGTGGAAGCAAAGTTAAAGTGATTACTCCATGTTTTGCAAATGCTCTCTAAATGTGGTAGTTCAATGGCTGAATACAGTTAGGAATGCTCTGTGCCACAGTACCTAACTATTGGGAAAGCTTACCTGGGGACAGGGTTAATTCTCTGTCACCCACATAATTTAGCAGGATGAGGAGGCTGTTCTCTAAAGCATGCTGTTGTCCAGTGTCAAAAAATGAAGGGCTACTGAGTAAGCCCACGCATTCAAGAGACCAAATGAAATGGCCATAGATGTATTTTCTATTATTTGCATATTTATTTCCCTTAAAAATGTGATTCTGTGTCTTTAGCTGGAGATTGAAATGGAAAAGATTAGGAGAAACCTTTCCAGAGGACAAATACTGGGAGGTCTGACCTACTCGTAATGTCTGTGCACTTCCAGATGCAAGATACACACTGTAGGTAGGCAATCGTCCAGAAGCTGACAGGCAAAATAATCCAGGGGATCCTGCCGGGATCATGCTGTTCTGTTTGGGCATGAACAGGTTTCCCTTCATCCAAGTGTTTGTCTTGTGCAGTCCTTGCGATACACTGCTGCTGTCCCTGCAGGACATCTTCCCCACCCCAAGGCTTTTGTTCATGTAGGTCATGGTGAGATGAGCCAGGGAGGGCCTTCAGAAAAGAAGCAGTTTGCAGACGTGTTGGACAGAGGGTGCCAGTTGTACTTTGGCTGAATGGGCTGCTGTGGCTGCAGGACGTAGGCAGCTCTGTAATGCTTCCCGGCATCTGGCTTAGAGACTGCTGACAGCCTCCTCTTCCCTTCCAGAGGGAGCTTTCCTTCCCACTGCTTCGTGTCCTGTTGCATCCCTTCCTCAGCTGAAGCTCAGTTGGCAGGCACCGAGATGTGGCTGCTGATGCAACGTGTTGTCGGAACCTGGCCGTCAGTAGCTCAACAGCAGCATGCAATACAGAACTAGATTGAGATTAACCTCAGATACGTCTTTTTATATCAGCAGTGGTTTTCTGCTTTGAAGGAAGTACTGAAAATTCCTCCCAGCACTCAGCAAAATTACTTATCTCTGGTTTTGATGAGCCAAACGGGCATAAATTAGTGACAGCGTATGCCCTGTATTTCAGAGAGCTTCCTGAGCCTGCCTTGGGAGATAGGATTATGATTTTCATCTGACATTCAGGAGGGCAGGAGGAGTTTAACACAGGCTTTTCCAGTGTAGTGGTTTTACCCCGTCGAGTATGCCCATATTTAGCAGTTTGTTCTACAAAGTATAACGATGCTCTGTGCAGCACTTCAGTGTTTCTAGATGATGTTTGGATTGTGCGATCAGGCTGTGATTAGATGGTTTACAGTTCAGTATCGGTCCGACAGCTGCAGTTTTGTGGCTGTAGTGACAGCAGCAAAGGTAGTTCTCAGCAACACCTTTTCTGACAGCGTGATCTTACGGTGAGTTTGGCCAGAGGCCTCAAGGGAAGAATTTTTGCATCTAGTCCTATGCTTTGGTACAGTCTTGGTGACTGAGGGTGTTTGTCAGACTTGCATCTGTGTAACGACTCTTCTTACCTGCTGCATCACGTGGCAGTCGATTCCTCTGCTCTTGCACACCCTCTCTATCAACAAAACTGGAGAGCTGGGCAGAGCAGAACCTAATGAGGTTTAACAAGGATGAGTGCAGAGTCCTGCAGCTGGGGAAGGAGAATAAAGTACACCAGTCCAGACTGGGAGAGGATCTGCTGGAGAGCAGCCCTGTGGAGAAGGTAGACACAAGTTCTCCATGGGACAGCAATGGGCCTTGTGGCCAGGAAGGCCAATGGTCTCCTGGGGGTGCATTAAGAAGAGTGTGGGCAGCAGATGGAGGGAGGTTCTGCTCCCCTCTACTCTGCACTGGTGAGACCTCACCTGGAGTATTGTGTCCAGTTCTGGGCTCCCCAGTTCAAGAGGGACAG